>JANIJG010002960.1:69650-83148 GCA_024611175.1 Megaceryle torquata | reverse complement strand
CCGGGCTGGGGAGGGGGGGCCGGGGGGGCCGAGCGGGCCGGGCGAGCTTGAGTCATCGCCGCCGTCTCCGCCGTTGCCGCTGAAAAGCTCCGCGCACCGCGCACCTCTGGCGAGGCAGCCCCACCTCCCTTCCGCGGCTACCCTTAGCGCGCAGCGGTGCGGAGCGGTGCGACGGCGGGCCGGGGCCGGGCTTGGGGCTGAGCGCGGCTGAGGGTGAATTGCCTGGGGAGGGGGGAAGGGGGGCTCCTGCAGCAGCGATTTCCTCCGCCAAAGGGGTGGTCCGAAGAGGGTATCCCTCAGAAGTCCCCGGTACTCCATATATGGCCAATCTACGTGGGCTTCTATTTTTATGTGTGAATTCTTCCTTCTCTCCCTCTTTATTTCACAGAATATCCTGCCAGGGGTCTGGGTGTGTTAATCTGATTATTCCCCCTCTTCTCCTTCCCCCAGTAAGAGCAGCCAAACACAAGGAAATCCATGGTTAAGGACGTGTGTTGTAACTGATCATTTGAGGGACAGGTTCAAAAAGAGAGAGAGAAATTAAACAAAAGCCTGGGCACGTACATGTATGCACACAGCAGAGTGAGCACATCCCATTGCTGCTGAGGAGGAATACGGTAACTCTGTTCCAGGAAAGAATCTGGCTTACGTATCATGGATTAATTAAAATATTAAAAGAATTAAAATATTAATTCTGAGCCTACCTAATCTGAAGCAAATGAAGCTGTCTTCTGTGTGATTTCTAATGCAGAGTAAATCCTTTCAAATCATACAAAACGTTGTATTTTTGTAAAATCTATGGGGATTTTAATGAAGGATGAGGATTGCATCTGAAGTTCAATGCTCTTTTGTAACCTCAGTCATCCCTTCCTTTTCATTCCACAATCCTTCGTGTGTTCATTTCTGGAACCATCCAGACCTACAGAAAAGCTGTGATGCCTTCGTCTTCCCTGCCTGAGCCTTTCCTGTGAGCAATAACTGAGCACTGGCTATGTTTAACTGACACCGTGCATACAGGCTTTCCTAAATACTCTGTGGGTGACACAGTCAAAACATCAGTCCCACATTAGCAATAATTCTATCCTCAGATTTTTTTTTTTTCCTCTTTTTTCACGACAGGGAAAACCGGAAGAGAAGGAAGGCGATGCAGCTGTATTTTGGAGTGCATTCATCCCGTGTTATAAGGTTGTGTGGGAGTGGGGGAGGGAAGGGGAGGGGAGGGAAAGGAAGGCGCGGGGGAGAAGGAGTACTGCGGGTGATTCCTCCTCCCCTGCTCTGTAGTTCCCCACAGAAAAACGTGACTGTAGATCGTGCTTTGCGATTCTCACTCTCTCCTACGAAAATATGTCGGTCTCATTTGGAAGGAAGTAGTCAAAAGTTTGCTAAACGTATGACAAAGGAATTCTCGGGCAAGACGGGCTCCCTGCTGCATTAGGGTGTCTAATGAGCGTGCACACAAAAACCACAGGGAAGGAGTGAACCTGACAGGTTTAAGGGCTGTAAATACAAACTCTCAGTATAAGATTAACACTGTGCACATGCACACACATAGGTGAGGGATCTGGAACAGCAGCCTGATTAGAAAGCAGATTTAGCATCATAAATGGCAGTTTGGGAAAGTGAACCTTTCCTGGCCAGCACAGGGTTAATAGTAGCCAGCACTCCAGTTTTAGGTATGCACTGCAGATGGCAAGAGGAGTCCCAGAGTGAGTCTGAGTCTGAAATCCAGGCTGTTCATGCACACACACTGTGCTTTGCAAGTTCCTTAGCACACACAGAAAGTTAAAAAGAAATTTTCAGTCAGACAGCTTGTCTGATAGGTGGTTTTGAAATGAAGTATGATTTTCAGGAGAGTAATACTAGTACTTATTAATAATTCATACTAACAGTAGATAAGGGAAGCAAAAGAGAAATTATAAAGTGTTGTTTTGACTAAGCCACCAGCACTGCAAAATGCTGGCTGGGTTTGGATCCTAGCCCAATAACGCCTTTGAGGAGAATTTCAGTCCATTGGATATCAGCAGGGATGAATTTGGCTTCTGGTATCAAAAGCCAGGGAGGAAAATGCAGTGAAGGCAAAGTAAAATTCAGCAGAACTTAGGAAAAGAGGGTAAGGGATGTTAAAAGGAAAAGAGGGGAGGGAGGATGAAAAGTAGGTTTCCAGTGAGAAAACTGGGTTCAATTTAAGATTTATTTTCAAGCTCTTTTGCAGCAGAATCACATATTTTAATAAAACAACACAGAGCAGAATCATTAAATAGATCACAAACGTTGCCCATTAAGCGTAGTAGGATCAACTACTTTTCCTACAGTTATCCATAAAGTGAAAAGGGGAAGGGGTATGTTCTGTGTTGTTCAGGAGTGAGGATGCCTCTATCCCAGGAGGTGCAGAGGGGGGGCAGCCTTTTGCACGCCGCCACGGGGTCTTCTTTCCAGGAAAGGACCCCTAACCTTTTTTAGCTTATTCTTGGGCCTTTTTTTAAAATTTTTTTTTTTTTTTTTTTTTTTTTTTTTTTTTTTAAGAAAAAGCACATAGGCAGTTTATTGACTCTGTCTGATAGTATTTAAACACTCATTTCACACTGTGTACAAGAGGGCTGTGAGAAGAGAAGCCTAAAAATGAAGTAGGAGGAGCGAGAAAACCGGAATTTGGTCTAAGAATGATTCAGCTACCTCCTAATTATTCAGGCAAATATTCAGCAAGCTGAACAACCAGTACTTGTGGGCACAGCCATGAATAATGAGACAAGGCATATGTTTTTCTGTATGTGAGTGGCATGATGTGGGTTCCCATGTTACCAGCCAGAAGCCGGCAAGGTGCAGAGCGGGCAGAGCAGGCAGAGCCTGCAGCAGGGAGGAAACGACAACCCTTGTTTTGTCCATGATTCGAGGTCTGATCATAGGCAGTAGAAGCTTTCTGGTTTCTCACAAAACCTTCAGCCTCCACCCCACACACCCAGTTGCTGCAAAGTTGGGCTGTGAGGCAGCTAAGCGAGCAAAACACCAAAATGCTGAGCAGTGCCACCAGGTCCTGGATGTTAATTCCCAGTCTCTCTGGGAGTTGGCTGGAACCCAAGGACCACCTTGATTCCCTCCACCTTCCTCAGACATTCCCTTTTTTTTAAGCAGAGAGGGAAATGCCTTCTTTATCAAAATGCTGCTCATCTATGCCTCATGTATGTGGCTGGGAAACAAATTGAACTAGAGCAGAGAGAGGAAAAAAGAGAGAGGAAAAATGTACCTGCTTTAGCACTGAATATTTCACAGCCTCTCTGATTTCTGCATTTTCCCAGACTTAGATGCCAAGGTATGCTGCAGTCCGTTAAGGGCTGTGTGATCAGAACAATTTGAGGATCAAGCTCTTTTATGCCAAACTCCTAATTATTTTATGTCATTTGCTGCTGTTTATGTAACTACTGAATTCTGACCATCAGTGGCATTTGCATCTCTGTGCCCCAGGCTGCTTCTGATTAATTTTGAGGGAATAGCTAGGCCTGAATTGTTTTATTCTCCCCTGTATTTTCAGGGTCTCTAGATACACAGTTAAGCTGTGGGCTTTTTTAAGGACCTGTCTATGACAGGATGCTCCAATTCAAGCCAGGCCATGATGCCTCTGAGGTTTATATTCAAAAATAGATTTAAAACACGATTTTAACATAAACCCTCAGAGATGTGTCCCCACTGATTTTCCGATTGCTCTCTTAGTTGTGCAAAGACAGATGCCCAAAGGTGTTCTGGTACCTGATTTCCAACTAGCTGCTTAAAGAGGACTTAAATATTCAGTGACTATTTAAGTGAATTCCAAGTCTTCACTGCTGACCCTACCTCCTCCTGCCTTGCCTGGGTGCCTTCCTACAGCTATGTGGTCCAGTTTGACTGTGTCATTTCTAGCAATTCCAGACTTCTATGATCTGATGTGTAAAGAAGTAGTCGCAACGTAATCAAATCTGTAACAATTATAATCTGGCATGGGTGTGTGACTGGTCTGAGGTCTCCAGGAGCTTTGCCAATGGGAGTTTTAGCTCAAGATCAACTGCCATAAGAAGGCAGCTCTGTACAAGTCCCACTAAGCACAGAGAGTCACAAAGGTATTGGACACAGAGGAAGGAGGAATAGACCCATGTGGTCTATATTTTATGGAGGAAAGGGGATAAAGACAGAGGTATGTCTGTATGTCTGTGACAGAGACAGCAGGTAAAGGTTAAACTCCATTTTTCTTTGAAGAGAGTCTCTGCTTTAATAAAACAAACCATCATCAGATATGAATTCTCCTCGTGTGCATGTGACCTTAACTTGAGAACCATTTAAAAAACTTGTCTAAAAGCTGAACTAGAGAAAGGACTGAAGTCCTATAAAGCAGGATGCAGGCTGAACTGAAAGGCATGAACATCAAACCATGAGTACAACCCCTCCTGGATGCCATGCAAACCTAAAGGCATCAGGCATTTCTGTTTGATCTCAAAATACCCAGTGCTCTTGCAGCTGCATTTCTGGGCATTGCTGACACTGCCTGAGTAAGGCCTGTTTGGGTAAAGCTGTTGCCAACTAGGAGTTACATTCAAGCCTGATAAGACAAGGGTGATGCCAGGCCCTTGGATCCCAGCTCAGACTGCTTCAGGACATGGGCTGCAGAGCCAGACTCTCAAAACTCGGTCAGCTCTACTGTGACCAAGCAGGTGGCTGGAGCAGGGACCCCTGCGGCTACAGCGAGTTGTTGCCTCATGCACACATGGTGCCCTGTGAAAGAGCATCACATGCATTTGCTGCCTGTAGAAACAGCAATGACAAAGATGTGGGATAGTGGCTAGAAAAATGCATCTTCAGATTTGTCCTTTTAAGGTTTGTTTAAAGTCCTGTCGCTGTTAAATTTTACAGTGTACTGAGTAAAATCAACCGTTGTTTGGTGTTTCAGTCTCCAGTGTCTTTTGCCCAACTTCCCATGAGCACAAAACCACAATAGCACACACCAATATATTAGCACATAATATATTTGCAGTTTCCCATATAATTTTGTCCATATACTCTGTTTGACCACTAAGCTTTAAGTGAGCGCAAATTAACGTGCTGGTTTAAATCACGCTTAAAATGACGTTATGCTTTTGGGAGCTACTATTGCTTGCTGTCAGGAAACACAGGATATTTAAAACTGTGAGCAGACTTTCAGGAACTGAGCAGTGCAATTCTCTCTGTTTGCAGGCTTTGAAATCGGTGGAGTTGTGATGAGTTCAACAAGCTGTCTTATGATTTTTAATAATCCACCTGGAGATGAAGGTATGGGTAGTCCTTCCTTCATGGTTATCATTGCCACCCACACAATAAATGTATTTATTATGTTATTTATTTCACCATTTCTGAAGTGGTGCAGGAGTTACTAGCTTCATTCGAGTTGTGCCAGTTTATACCAAGTGAAGTAAATATGATTTAAGGAAGGGAAAAGAAACCTCACAAATCCTGAAGCAAAAGACAAACATGTCAAGCAAACCAGAACACCCCTTCTCATCACAGAAGTTGGTTTCTGTCTAAAAGATAGACATCTCTTGGGACTCCCTACAAAGTTATCTGTCCAGGGCCATCAACTGTCAGAGCAAACGGTGAAAGCCACAGCAGATAAAGATCTCCTGAAGATGCTGTCTCAAACCATTATGGAGGCTAGAGCTGGTGTCAGATAATGTCATCAAGTCAAGGTATTTCCTCAGACACTGACACATGTGATGCCACTTGTTGGGCTCACCTGTGAGGGAGCCTCAGCTGGTGCAAACTACTCTAGCTCTTTTGACCTTAAGTTTAGCACCTGACAAGGATTTGCTTTTTCCTGGCCAGGATGCCTTTCTACTTCTTGGTCCCTCCCTTCCATGGGTAAAAGGGCAGATGAGAGAGGTACTTTTTTTTTTTTTTTTTTTTTGACTTTTCTGCAGAGTTTCCCTTACCCTAACTTTGTCCTGGAGGAATGAATTTGTCTCACAAAGAAGTGCTGTGAACGTGGAGCTTTTTCTTCTCCCTTGCTCTCTCCTTTCCTTAGAGTGGGTGGGAAGGTGTTGTCTGTTAGTAAGTCTAGCTCCTGCTTTTTCTTTAAACTGGGTCATTACAATTTACCCTTCTATCTTCTGTAAGGTTTTTTTTTCCCCTTCTCTCTCCCCTTTGATGTTATTCTTTTGCAGCGCTCCCTCTTCTCCCCTTCTTCCCCTTCCCCGTTTCCTCCTTACACTAAACATGAGGGAAAATGGGTTACTTCATAATTGCTCTTTTCTATTTCAGGGAAACCCAGAGATGAAAAAAAGAACAAACAGGTTAGTGTCACTGATTCAGGGGAGTTTTAAAGATGTTTTCCCGTTAACTGCCTCCTGGGCTTCCCTCACTTCCTCCTTTCCCTTTATCTCTGCACCCATGGTGTAACAGTTTGTGCTGCTGCCCATGTAGCTGAAAGCCAATTTGAGGCTAAGTGACTTGGGAAGCTCAAACTAAGGTTGCTGGATGTTTTCTTCTCTCTCTCTCTCTCTTTTTTTTTTTTTCTTTTTTTTGTGTGTGTGTGTGTGTGGTTTTTTTGTTTTTTGTTTAGTAGCAAGAAACATTTTGCAAAGGGGATGGGTTGTACTTAAATATGCAAAGGAAGGACTGATTCAGTGTTGATGCAATAGTTTGCAATAATCTCAGGCACCCATAGAAAGGATCTAGAAAAGAAGGAAAGACTTCCTCACTTATTAACAGTGTTTATATGTAGCTGTTTGCCACACAACAGGACTTTAGATCATCGTCAGTTACATTAAACAAGAGATGTCCAGTCCAGCCCAGCGCACAAGTGTGTGGTTTTTGTAGTATAGGCACAGTCCCAGGGATTCTTTTGCCCTGGAGACCTTGATATTCCGGGGGTTTCTCAGCTGTTATCTGCTGCTTTCAGTGAAAAACTTGATGTTAAGCTGAGTCCCTCTCCAAGGAAAGAGATAGAGTTGGATTCTGGCCCCGGGTGTAGTGTTAGAGGTCTTCCAGGGTTAGGAGATTCAAAACCCGAGGGTATGGCTTTGAGAGATGGACATGATTTTTTGTTTGGTTGGTTTTTGTTTGTTTGTTTTGGGGGGTTTTTTGATCCAGGGTTTATGGATCCTTGATCTGTACTGCTTCCCATTAGCTGTTACCCCAGAATAATTAGATCTGTTATCTGTGTCAAGCAGGCTGCTTCTTACATAGCCCATAAGTGTTTACTGCCCATCAGAAGAAGCTTATTGTACATGCTCCGTTGCGACTTTTAGGTAACTGCTCTTGCTCCAGTTTTCACTGTCCTGTGCAAGAAGTGGTTCTTCCTCCTTTGCAAATTCTCTTGCTGTATGCTGTGCAGAGTGGTAGAAGAGACCAAGCTATAGAAGCAGGGCAGAGACCTGGGTGTTGCTCCTAGCCTGGCTATTGAACAGCTGCACCAGTCTGGAAAAAGTCGCTTCCACCTTGAGAATTAGTGCTCTGGGCTGAGGTGCAAAAGTGTCAGCCTCCCTGTGAGCCCTGTCTGGCACAGTCCTTGATGGTGTTATTGCAGAACATGCGGCATTGATTCAACTTCATGTTTCTCTTCCCCTATTTAAATTGGGGCTGAGTCTGTCATAGCCTCTGTTCCCGCCCTTTTTCCTCCTCTATTAAGGTTGTAAATATTTTCATCCTCACCTTTGTTTACTATATATCAGCCCAGTGGGACTTGGTGCTGCCTCTGTAAGTTCTCCCTCCAAGGAGAGTCTGGAGACCAATGGGCAACTGCCTAGAGAGGAGGTTTCTGTTTGTCAGGTGAAGAGAAAACATAAGCTTGTTGATCCTTTTGGGTACTCATTTCTGTCACTAAGGGCTCTTGGGAAAGCCTAAAGCATCTGTTTAATCTTTGCACAAAAGGGGATTACATCAGACAGGGAACCTGCTCAAGGGGAAATGGCAAGTGCTCCTCTGGACTGTGATGTCAACTTTCCATCGCGTGGATGTGCATCTGGAATAATTTAGGTAAGTCAAAAGAGACCAGGTTTACTCTACATAGGAGAAGGATGGAGTTTTAAGATAGACCAGACAGATACTTAGTCTAAGGTGTTAACCCTTGAGTTCTTCACCTTCCATATAGATAGCAGTAGTTTTGAAATTACTCCTGGTAGTATTCCTCAGCCTGGTTTGAGGCAAAAAGGACTCCTGTGCGTAGTCAGTCTAACAGGAAGACTATCACTGTGGATTTATGGGTCAATAAGTTAATATATCTCTTAAATGAGAGTGAAAACTGTGCTGGAAACTTCCTGAGTTATTTCAATTTCCCTGCTTCCTTCCTAGTGCTCTGAGAATAACTGATTTTTAACTTTTTTTTTTTTTTTTTTTAATGGAGAACCTTGCTGAAAATTGCAACTGAGGGAAGCTAATCTGTCAAGGACTCCCCAGCTTCTGAATGTGGAACTTTTTTTTCCCATTCCTCTTCTGAAAAAAACTAATAAACATTCAGGGTATTTTGAGGAACCAGAGCTCAGCTGAGGAAAGCTTTACTTCTCTCAAGCTGATTCTTTCCCCTGGTGTTTTCAAGGTGTTTTAAGGAGTGTTCTTTGACCTGCCTGTTTCTAAAATAACTACAATAGGGACTCTGCTTGAATAATTAGGAAGCCTTGCTCTCACATGAGCTATATGAATAATATGAAGCTGAATTGGAGGATGTCAACTTACTGCCTCATCTCCATTTTTCATGCAAGCAGCAAACTGCTTGAGTTTGATAGTGCTTGACAACCTGTACTAACTGTGAAGCCCAGTCCTGGCTTATCAGGGGGTGCTAAAGGTCAGGCTTGTGTGTGTTAGTGTACTGAGGAGAAAGCTTTCATGTTGCCTGATTGAGGTGTGCTCTTGCTGCATAAGAAAATGAGAAGAAAGGATTGGAGAAAGTGGAGGTCTGATCCAAAATCTGAAACAGTTTTCCTGTGGACAGCTCATGTCTGTGAACAGCTTTGGACTGAGGGATGATATGTATTGCTGTGGGATCACTTAAAATTAGTTCCTTAGAGATTGTTTCCTAAGCAGTAAAAAATCTTCATTACTTGAAGATTGTCTGAGCAACCACCCACAAGTCAGACTGCAGCTCTCCCACTTGCCAAAAAAAAAAAAAAAAAAAAAAAAAAAGAGACCTTTTATTAAGAGGAGTCTCTCGGGACCTTCACAGACCACAAATGAATACCCCCAGGTGAACATGGTGCCTACCATGTGACCCCTATTAAGCCCATTATAGCCCTTATCAGGCTGGGCTGCTTTCCCAGCTCCCATCAGTGCCTACAGCAGTGCTGCTGCCACTCTTACTGGTGGCCTTGGAGCAGACCTGGGGCATTTCTGTCTCTGACTTGTGTCAAAAATGTTTGTGAAAGATGTACAAAGACTTGAGCTTCCTCTCTCATCTCCTAGCACCTTTCCAAAGCAAAGGGATGGAGTTAAAGGATGACTAGAGAAATAGTAATGTATTTTATGTATTTTTGGCATGTTTAGCATTGCTAACATAACTGAAGCAATGTTTCTCATGAACAATATTTTCCTCATGACCAGGATGATCCAGGTAACAGGGAGATTGAAATAGGCCATCGCCTTTGCCACTTTTCTTGTCTGTCATCTTCTCAGGGGCTTAACCCTGGAGTGCTAATGCAATTTCCACTTCTCTACAAGCCATCATGGGGGAGTCAGTTGGTTCTTGACATGCTTCAGGGTTGGCTTTTGTCTTGTCCTTACCCCAAACTTTGTAAGCACTTACCTATCAAGAGATCTAAAGCAGATATTGGAGTCATTTGTGAGAGTGATTTATTCCTGCAGGGTTTTCAACCACACAGCACCCATGAAAACAACATTAAGATGTGATGAAGTTTTTATCTGACTCTTGTTAGTAATAGTTCAAGGAGAAGCTTCTGCCTGCCCCCAAAGTGGGTGAGGCATTCAGCTGAGCAGTGCCTGAAGTCATATATCTGCTTTCCTATAAAAGGAGTCTGGACATGAAAATAGCCTTGTTGGAGCTTGTCTTTCTCCCTTCTTACACTAGGATGCTCCTCCTGCCTCTCCATCCATGCCCCAGTGTGGTGCAGAGCCCCTGAGGCCAGCAGGACTGTAGCTGTTGTGCTGCAGCAGGGAGCTGAGCTGCTTTTGTTCCCAGAGGGCAGGATCCTTCGAAGGCAGTGAGCCTTTGCTGAGTATGAAAGGTCTGCAGGGAAGGCCCAGATGGAGTAGTTAAGCTCTTTGATTTGGTTTCTGAGTGTCCGCTTGTTCCTGTGAGTCACCTGGCACGTGGCCCTGATGCCTTGCTACTGTGATTTGCTTTCTGTCTCAGCACTAGATTCTTTCTGCAGAATGTACCCTTCAGCTGATCTGAGATCATCTACACACAAAAAATCCCCAGCAGCTCTTCAGGATCGATCATGCAAAGGCAGAAATAGCTTTGTGCTGAGGCCAAGGTCCTTTCAAGGCAGGAATCATTCATTTGGGAGATTTTTAGCAACATTGGGCTTGTTAGTAACCTCTGCTCTTTGAATTCATTGGGAGTCCAGCCCCAAATACACAGCACTCAAAGAAATAAGAAATGATCCCCTTTGAGCACAATCTCTTAGCTTTCTAGCTTTCAGCTCTTTAAAAGCTGTGCTTCCGGCACTTACACCTCCAGCCACAGAGGGTAGAAAATGAACTGAAGATTGCCAGAATGGTAGCTGCCCTACCAGTGTTGGGGGAGTTGGATCATATGCTAGGCTTTCTGCCTGAGTAGCTCTGTGGGCTCCTCCCAGGAATTTTTCTTGGCTTCTTCATTTCTTTCCCTACCTCCCACATAACTGTGCTTCTGATAGGAGACAGGATGTGACCTTTCATGGATAGGGCAGCACTGCTGTGCCCTCTACTGTCAGCACAGGGGCTATCCAAAAAGTCCAACTCACTACTTTATTGCAGAGGTTCCTTGCACCGCCTTACACATATTAAAAGCTGGAAAGCTTCTGGGTGTGAGCAAAGGTATTGGAATTTGCTTCTTTAAATCGATCTGCTTGGTGATATTGATTGGTTTTACTGAGGGGGAGGGTTAAGGGTCTCTACAACTTACTGCTTTTATCTTTCCCCTTAACAAACAGAAAGCAACACAGAATAGGCTGAAGGGAGATGCTGCCTGTGTGTGTTAATATCTGCCATAATGTTTCCTCGTAGAAGAGGAGATGCTTTTGGTTTACCTGTATGAACAATTAGCACTGGCACTGTTTTCTTCCTGCATAGAGATTGGGATTGCTGCCATCCTATGCACCAGTCTCACTGCTTCTTTGGCAATAAGATAGCAAAGCCTTGACTGATACCGGGTACGAATCCACAGTAGGGAGGAATTCTCCCACACACTGCCAGAGAACAAATTTATTGCCACATATCCACACAGGGTGCTGAATTCACCTAAGTATCTTCCAATGTTTTATTTTAATTGCTTGCCTCAGTCAGCTAATAATAAATCTCTCTGAAATTTGCAGTGGGAATCTGAGGGGTAGAGACTGAAAGATTTTTTTTATATGATTGCAAAATTATTTACTTTTGTTCCTGGGTAAATGAAATCTATACTTTTGGTTGTATTAAAGATCTTTCAAAACCTATCTGCTAGCAACAATCTCTCTACACACTCTGAGCAATCACTGTGCAAACTGCTGCATCCCCAGCCAGGAAAATGCTGTGTGCTGGCTGGAGCCATCAGCTGCACCTGCCTGCACAGAAAATCAGAATGTAGGAAAGAACAAGAGGCTTCCAGCAGAGTTTGGTTTTGTTCCAAATCATCCTATAGAGCTAAACTGTAGTGTTGCAACAGTAAGTGCTTATGGGACAGGCTCTGAAAAGAAACAGAAAAAGTGTGTGAAGCAGTTGTCCCTCTCTCAGTGCATCAAAATTCAGCAGGCCATAATCTGAACCTGATAGTTTAGCTATTGAACTTTAGAATAATTTTTTTTAAACACACTATAAAAATCCTATATTTTTCTCTCCTGGTGTACAGCACTTTCCAAGAGGTAGCACTGGGGCTTTTGTGAAGGGTGAGTGTATCATAATTTGAATATAACAGTAGCGTCCAATGCAAGACCAAGCACAGCTTCTCTTGTGCTATATGCAGATATGAGTGAGGTACTCTGTGCCTCAATGAATTTGCAGTCTAAATTAGATGAGACTGAAAAAAGGCAGTGGAAAACAGCCATTTCTGTTCTGTGTTTTTCTGGTTTTGGTAGACTTGCCCTGTATGCTGAGAGCTCCAGTGCTGTACAAGGTAATGGTTACTACTTTTAACCCAAGAGACCTGGGAGGTGTTTAAACTGATACGCTTCAAGCCATAACTCAGCCTCTCTGAGGAAGAAATTTTCTTATCTTGATTTTGTTTTTCTAAAGATAGCGTCATAACTACCTAATTGGGTAGATGATGGGAAATAAAGCAGTTCCCTGTATCTCCTCATTACTTGACATGTTAGGCTAGACTGTCACCAGTGTGGCACAGCGTAGCTTTCCTGTGTATGTATGCAGTTGTATACAGGCTGTATAGAGAGCATTCTGTGATGGGAACACTGGGTAGAACAGTGTAGTTGTTGCATTACTAAATGGCCATTCAAGCACAAACCAGCAGCTGGGCATCCCATTTGGCAAAGGTGCTCACCCAATATCCCATAGGCTCCTAGCATCTCACTGCAAGCTGTATGTTTTATGCAAAATGCAACTGCACATGAGAATAAAACTTCAAATAGCAAAACTTCTGCAGGTTAGAAGACATTTTGTGGTGGACACTAGTTCAGACCATGTGATGAACATCTGAGGACTCCTTTGGAAAATAATTGGAAACATTGGGGAAATTCCTGATGGACATTGAACCTAAAATGTCAGATTTAAGAAAGACTGAGACAGTGGCTTCAGGACCTGAACCTTTGAAGCACCGGTACTTTGCTGTGGCAACTCTGAGCCAAAGTGAAGACTTGAAGGCTTGATCCAAGAGCCCTTTTTAATTCTGCTATAGGCTTTAGTGCTACAAAAGGATACTTAGGTGTGTCGTTGGGTTTTGTCTTTCTGTAGCTTTGTACGTGAAAGTAAAGTAACAGTAGCTTATTTTAGATGAGGGAAATGAAGGAATGACAATATCCAAACTAGGCAAGCCCTTTATATAGGAAAAGCTTGTACTAAAAAGCATTAGTTTCACTATTCTCAAACTACTTGCAGGAACCTGGTTTTGCAGGACAAAGCCTGACGTTCATTAATGTAACATTCTTTTCTAACCTTATCATCCCAAGTGCCATCGAGTGGCACGTACAAGAAAACCAGGGGCTCAGACCCAACCAACATGGGTTTAGGAAAGGAAGGTCCTGCCTAATGAATCTGTTTTCATTCTATGACTGGGTGACCCATCTGGTAGATGAGGGGAAGGCTGTGGATGTGGTCTACCTAGACTGCAGCAAAGCCTTTGACAGAGTCTCCCACAGCATCCTCCTGGAAAAGCTGGCAGCCTATGGCTTGGACAGGTGCACCCTTTACTGGGTTAAAAACT
>JANIJG010002960.1:44882-69550 GCA_024611175.1 Megaceryle torquata | reverse complement strand
AGGCTGTGGATGTGGTCTACCTAGACTGCAGCAAAGCCTTTGACAGATTCTCCCACAGCATCCTCCTGGAAAAGCTGGCAGCCTATGGCTTGGACAGGTGCACCCTTTACTGGGTTAAAAACTGGCTGGACGACCGGGCACAGAGAGTGGTTGTGAAAGGTGCCGCATGCAGTTGGTGTCCCCAGGGATCAGTACTGGGCCCAGTTCTATTCAACATCTTTATTGATGACCTAGATGAAGGGATCTCATTCTGCCCCTGTACTCAGCACTTAGGGGCATGATTTAGCTGATGTCGTGGTGTTAGGTCATAGGTTGGACTCAATTATCTCAGAGGTCTTTTCCAGCCTCGATAATTCCGTCATTCTGTAAAATGTCTTTTATTGTTAGGACTGGCATTTTGCACATGAGCCTACTTATGTACCAGTAGTCAAACAATGTCAACAAAATCTTGGATTCTCAATGCTTATTGAGGTTGACAAAGTGAAAATTCTTTTTCTGACAGTTCACTTCATGGGACAGTGCATCAGGTCAACACTGGGTTCAAAAGTACTTTTGTTCTCAGTGGAAGCATGAGGAAATGGGAGGAAGATCATTATATTCCTGTTCAGCTACAATAAGCTTTGCAGTTAAATCTGTCTACCTGTGAATTACCTTTTGTCATCTGAGAAATGGGGATTAGATGTCTCTTGAGATCTAAAGTCTTTCCTTTTCATGCTGCACATACTGGTTGGAAGGTGAAATACCTGATAATTGTGTGCAGGTAAAACTCGGACCTCTGTTTTCGAGAAACCACGCCTGTACTGCCAAGTTCCCAGTTTTGTTCTGCCAGAACTACTGGTTATGATTCAATAGCCACAGCAATTAATTTTTCTTTAATTTTTTAAGAGGGCTGAGCTAATTTTTCTGCTTGTTCAGCTTCCATTTTGTGCAGGAAAAGGTGGGGGCTCTTGAGGATACACCAAGGTATTAGGGTAAAGCAAAGTGGAGATGTGTGTTATAGAAAGTGAAACGTTAAGTGAAATTTTGTGTGGGGTGAGCTAGTCACATTTGTGACAGAGTATCCTCTAGTTTCTGAGTATGAAGCTGGATGTTAATCTCAAGGGTTTGTTCTTTGGTTTTGGTTTTGTTGGGTTGGTTTGTTTGTGGTGGGTGTTTTTTGTTTGTTTGTTTCCAGGAAAATACTGGGATGGGGAAGAGAGAGAACAAGTAAAGTGGGAATACTCAATTTTGTCTTCTTAGCCTTCATCGGAAGTCAAGCAAAAATGTATCATGATATTATGGAATCCCCTTCAGATATTACAAAACAAACAAAATAACACACACACACACACAAAAAACCCCACTAAACACAACACCAAGGATTCCTGCATGGAGGGAAAGACTTTGGGGGATAAGGAAATATTCAGGTGCTATCCCTCAAAGGTGGAGGCAGTGATCAGCTAGGACTAATACCTGCTAGCTTTCCTTGGTGATACAGTGGCATATTAAAAAGTAGGTAAAGTCACTGTTTCAGGCTCTAGAGGAAAGTGATAACCTATGAGAGGGATTTTTACTATCTTGACTAGCTATTTATTTTGAGTGCAACTTGGGATTAACTTGAGACTTCATCTTCCATCAGTTTAATAAAATTTTGAGGGCCACACAGTGATGGGGATTGCTGTGCTTGGGCAGAGGTTGCACTGTACCCCTTGCAAAGAAAAAGTCATGGCATAATGATCTTGGCTCTCCTTGATGGGAGGCTGGAGGGAATCACAAGGATGTGTTTGTGGTGAGTTCTTACAGCTGTTCTGTGAGACACAGTATGGTTAAAGAGCAAAATATTGCATAGCCTGGTACTTGTGGGTGCTGCTCTTATCTTTCCACACAGAAGGATTTGCTGCATGGTGTTTGATAAGGACTATAGCATATTTCCTACAGCGCTTCAGTCAAAAATATGAGAGAACAGTGGTGGTTACAAGATCAGAGGTTGCTTGGTGGCTGGTTTCTTGGTTTTAGGTGGTGTAATTTGCTCTTCCATGAGTCAAAACCAAATAGAAATGTTAGATTGAAAGTGTCTTGAAGCCTGCTGCAGGTAACATGAGATTTCATAAGATAGAAGAGCACTCTAATGAGAAATTACATCAACAGTAGATAGTAGGATGAAAGTTCTAGATGTAAATGAACTAAATAAAATATTAATTTGCCCAGTTATCCCCTCTTCCAAGGCATAATTTACCTGATGGAAGTAGTCCCAGTGCATTATGTTCACTGTTCTTGGAGTATATGGTTAAGAGCAGTTTGTTGACATGCTAAGGGAAAGGATTGATTTTAGTGTAGCTGGTGCTGTAGCAGCATGGTCTAACAAGCATCAAAAGTCTGGACAGAAGAAACAGGACAGTGTGTACAAGATGACCCTGTTATCTTTGTCATTTTGTTCAGAAGAAAGTACATTTCAGAAGCTCAGTGAAAACAAATAATAAAAATGAGTACCAAGATCAAGAAAAGCCAAGTAATCTGTGCTGATATTTTAATGTAAGGATACTTGAAATATCACAAGACTTTGAAATCCACTGGGGGAAATGAGTCTGAAGTGACAGGGGTGTGCAGGAGTTGTTCTAAGAGCTGGAGGAAGACAAAGATCTAAAAATAAATAAAAAAAGAAAGCAAGGGAAGATGCTGCACTGAGTTATCCCACTCTCTGTATTGCTTTTGTATAGGTGTGGGGGAGATGGCAGGCAGCAGCTGACTGCTTCAGAAAGACTGTTTTTAAGTCCTGCAATTAATCAGAGGTAAAGACAACAATTTCAAAAAGCTAAACCAGTCAATAGTAGGTGAAAAACTTGTAAGATATCTTTTTTTCCTGATGGTGGAGCATATATCTTTCTTCTTTCTCTTCCCTTGCATTTCCTGTTCAACAGGAAAAGACCCAAATGACTCTTCCTACAGCATCACTTTTCTGGATTCCTCTTTGATTCTCCATATACACAACACATTGCTGAAGTCTTCCCTTCCCCTGGGAGAAGCCAATTAGAGTTCTGACCCTGAATGAATTCTTAATTGCAGGTTTGAATTTAGTATGAAGGGGACTACTGTTATGTATTTAGTTAGGAAGGGAAAAGCACCAGTACTGGCACCAGCTTGTAGCATCGGTTCTTTGCAGTGGTGACAACTAGTTTTCCCAGGAAGAGTGGGTGACAGCAGGGCTTTGAATGAGAGGCGGGTGGCTGCTTGCTGAGTGCATAGCCAACAGTATTGCTTGGGCTGGCTATAGTAGACTACATGGGATGCTGCAGATATATTTGTCTTCTCTCCCTTTTTTAAGGGCTCTGCATCTCTTAGCTGCAATCCCACACCAGCCGTAGGAGGGTGACTGAAAGGGAAAAAAAAAGTGCTTCGTGCTCTCCTTGTACCCACAACAGGTTTGCGTAAAGATCTGCTGAGAACAGTTTAAATGAGCTTTCAGGAAAACCCACTGGTAGTTACTAACCAGTGTTGGGGTAGGATTATTGTTCAGCTTACTTTCTGGGGAAAATCCATCATGGCAGCACCTATTTTTGTGACCCCTATTTTTGGCATTTTCTTTTTTCTTATGTTTGTCTCTGAAGTGCTCTCAGTCTAGCTGACAGGTGTCTGTGTTCCCTGTTGTTCAGTAGACCAGATCACACAGATTATTATAGAGACAGACTGTGGAAAAAAAAAGATGCCCAAAAAGAGAATAACCTCTTGAGGGAGGTATGTGATATTGGTTCCTTTGTCATTGTTGTCTGCTAGCATGTCTTATCCTTGTTCTTTTCAATCCATAAAACAAGGAAGTTCACTTCTGACAGCCATTGAGTATATGGCCTCTCCCATAGGCAGCCAAGGAGGTGGTCAAGGCTGGTGATGAATATTTCTGTGGTGTTCCATGTCTTTCCTCTCAATTATCTCTGGATAGTTTCATCTACTGCTGAATGGACATCAATGACCTTGGACAAATTGAAGTATTGTCAAGATCCAAGTCCCATTATCAGCTAACTTCAACAGCCATTTCCTTTACAGAACACACCCGTATTACAACTACACACAGTATTAGTGTCTTGCTGAACAAGAAGAATGAAGATTCCAGAATAATTTCTCTGCTGGCTTAAAAGGAGCTGCACAGGTAGCACTGGAGGTGGGCTACATTGTGCCCTCTGAGGGAAGGAATTTGGTGGAGAGGCTCCTCATCTGTCACAAGAAATTTTTGCAAGTCCCTGTGGTGTATAGGGCTATGTGCTTGTTTATATATAGGTTAACTGAACTGGGCCAGTCTCTCTTTGAGCCAGACTTTAACTCACAGGTCAAATCATCTGGCAGATCAAAACTAGTCTTGACTACCACTGGAGTGATAATATTGTTTGACATCTGTCCCTTTTAGAGGGCGAGACTGATAAAGTTGGAGCTAACCTGGGCCTGAGGCAACACAAATCCCTGGACATGGCAGGCCAATGAAACTGAGCTTTACAACTGGCCTGGAGGCTTAAACCTTGAAATTGACTGAATCTGTTCTTGGATCTAGTTGGGTAGAGGATCTCAAAGTGTTTGTACATGTATGTGAAGGTAACTCTTGTCTCCTCTTCTGAAGTTATCCAAATTCTGAGGGTCTGTGACTCTCCTATAGAAAGCAGAGCACTGAAGGCTATTCTGATAACAAATACCTTAATTAGGCTACAAGATGCCTTACCAAAAGCAACCTCATCCTACCCCAAGTGATGATTTGAGGGTGAATCTCAGCAGTGCCCCTTACTGCTCACCTGGGCACAAGTAAATCATGTGTGGCAGCTGAAAACACCAGGCTATAAGTGTACTTGCCTAATGGTCTTTCTCTTTGGCCTTTTTAATAGTTTTATTTGCCCTATAAAGGGGGTGGGAGCAGATACAGTGTTTTTTCTTTCCTTTGCACCCTTACTCATCTTTTCCCATGTGTCAGAGCAGCTGTCCTGTAGGGTGGTGACAAAGTTTGCAGGTAAATATTGAACATTTCTTTCTTTGTAGTAATTCAGCAGAGACACATTTCTCTGCTTTTCACCTGAATTGCATCCCTTCTCTCAAAATAATTCCTTCCTTAGAAGTCCTTACATTTGTGGATAGATACAGAATTTCTCATAAGTGATACCCAGAGTTCTAGACCAATTTTTCTGTCTTCATTAGTGCCTAAAAAACAGGGGACGTTGTGTGGGGGAAGGAGAAGGAGGTGGGAGACGGCTGAGAGGAACGATGTACACTGCTAACAAAATAACTTGTCTAAAATGATACATCCAGGGCTTCTGTTTCATTTCAATTGCCTCATTCTGAGCAACCATGTTAAGAGGAAGAAAAAATATTTAAAGCTGTACTAACCTGATGCCCATGGGAAAACAAGGTATATATGAGCAGAACTGGTGCTGCTATAGATGGGAAACCCACACAGCACTGGGATCAACACATCAGTTCTGTGTGGTGGCATCAATTGGCTGCAACCCTGGCTCAGCACATGTTCCAGTGCTCCTTTGGACTGTCTTTCCTTTGCTCCAGTGAAGTTTTCAGCAGCAGGCACTTAATGATTTTTTTTTAATTATTTTTATTTTTTTCCCTGGTGCTGAGGAAAGTGCAGCTGGAGGGTAAGGAAGAGCTTACCTTAGACACCAGATGTGGGGAGAGGGATGGCATTTCTGGAAAAGGCCCCTAAGGATTGCCACCTGTCCTTAGGGCTTTTCTTGTTCTCTTCAAAGTACAGCACTTTCTCAGGAAGGAGCTAATCCTGTCAGACATCAAGGGCCACTGAGGCACTGACGTGTGTTTTAAGGCCAGCAGCACAGCATGGATCACCAGAACCTCGTCACTCTCTCCCTCCCCTTCCACCCTGTCAAAGTCAAGTCTGCTTTTCCAGCAGCTCTGCCCTTCTGGCAACTGTGAATCTCTACTGCTTGATGCAACTTAAGCCTATCATCTCAGAATGTACTAGTTTAATAACAGTCTGAACTTCTGCAAAACAACTGTGGTAGTCCCTCAAGGCCACCCATTGCTGCTTATTCCTCCCCCAGGGTTCAAGGAAGCCATTTATATGCAGTGGCTATATACATAAAAGCAATGGCTTTTTACAGGCTTCCGTTTGGAAACTGCCTGGTCCTGCATCAAATGCCAATGTAGGGGGGATGAATTTTGCAGACCAGGAAAGGGCGGGAGAAACGTTTGTCTTGTGAAGGAAGACAGCATGAGGAAAAGACCAGGGATCTCCTCGTTACTGGAAATCGACCAAAACACCAATAGCCAACAGAGACCTAGGTTAAAATTCTATTCCCCATTGAAGTGGTTCTTCCTCACCAGGATTCCTCTATCAATCAGTTCTCTGATGCAACCTTGTCTTTAGGTCCTTGTGATAGAAGCTGTACTTGGAGGATGGTTTTCCCTGGGGTGGGTGGAGAACTGGCTTCCCTGCTTCACTAAGGATGGCCTTTGCTCACTACTTGTTTTCTTCTCTGAATGCCCGCTTCCAAGGGGAAAAGCTGGATAATGTTCCACTCTTGCCAAAGCCCTGGGGAGGACTGTCAGAGTCCTTCTCAAACTGTCTACTGATGTGAACTGCAAGCAGTGACAGCTGCTCACGCTGGGTGTTTTGTGTGGCTTTCGGGAGTAGAAACACTCTGTTCCATATACTCCAGTAGAACATAGGCTGTATGTTGATGTAACTGGCATCCTTGATCTTCTCCACTGAGCCACATCGATTATCTTATTTGTACCCAGTTGTGGCAAAAACACAAAGCTATGGAGAAAACTAATATAAAAGATTCTTATTTAATGAACTATGGAAATAAATAATGAATCACTTTAAGTGGTTCTTCAGTCTGCCACAGAGTGCTATCCTGAGATATGAGTGTGAATCCTGTAATATGAAGGAGGATAGTCATTATTTGGTTTCTGAATTAACAGATCACAAGATGAATGGAAGAGCTAATTGTTTCTTGAAGCAAACTTTTTAGACCGTTGTGTATCTAAGAAAACTTGACAGTGTGCTGAACCTTAATTTTTAAACATGGCAGGTGAAAGATGGGCTTGAATTACAGTTGCTTTGAGTTGGTGTGATGCTACTCACTTCAATTGAGAATTTACAACAGTCACATATTAGCTCCATGGCAGTTTGCTGGAACTGCAATGAGAAATGAAAGACTAAGCAAGGCTTTGCAGCAAGATTCCAATTTTCTGGAAGATCCCATGGTGACAGAAAAACAGAATATATGACTCACTTCAAATGATTTGTTGTTCAAATGTCTTGTGTTAACTGCATTAAGTATCTTTGCCATGATGTCTGAGTTTAGGCTTTATTTAAAAACCCAGAAAACTGTTTGGGACCTTCACCTATGGGGAGATCAGCTCATATTTCAAATAAGTCATACAGCATTTCTTCCTAGCCCTGAAAGATTCTTACAGGTTGGTCTTCAAGATTTTTAGGGTAGCTATTTTGGGTTTCGTTTCCAGCCCAGGAAGGCTTGACCAAACCTGCTGCAGCAATGCAGCAAGATGCAGGAAGGACACCCCATGACCCACCCCCCAGCACACTCCATGTTGCAGGAGTGGGATGTACCTTAGCACACCACGCTGGTATCTTCTCCATGGTGACAGTTGCTCTGTCCCCAAGGATGGGCTTGACACTCAGCAAGGGAATTCTCAGTCCCAGTACAGGTGATGTCATCCAGCCAGATGCGCCTTGTCCCCAGTCTGAAACAAGTCTAGCTGGGTGCTGCCTCATCTCTGCTGCAGTCCAGCTGCCTGTAGACCACAGCTGTGTCGTTCAGGTCCCAGACATCATCATAGACTGTCCCCACCGGCCTACTGTGGAGCACCTCCACCCTCCCTGCACAAATGTCTGTGGCCTGTTCACCAGCGGCAGGTTGGCTGAGCTGGAGTTGCCTGTGTTTATGGAGAGAGGAAGAGGTGGGCATAAGGCTGGAGGGTCTGGTCACATCCCTGGGTCACCCCCACCTGCAGTGTCCCAGGTGTCTCCAGGAAGGAGAGGGCAGGGCCAACGTTTGGGCATTGCAGTATTGACTACAAATAGTGTTGACCTGGACAGGTGCTGCTGTTTTACCAGGGGGACAAAAGTCATGGGGTGATGCTGGGTTTGGGTTCAAACGGACCTTTAAAGACCATCTAGTCCAGCTTCCCTTCTAGGGGCAGGGACATCTTCTCATAGACTAGGTTGCTCAAAGTCCTGTTCAATCTGACCTTGAAGACTTGCAATGATGGGACATCCACAGCTTCCCTGGACAACCTGTTCCAGTTTCTCAGCACCCTCAGTGTAAAACATTTTTTCCTTCTCTCCAATCTAAACATACACTCTTTCAGTTTAAAATCTTTGCCCCTGGTCTCATCACCACAGGCCTTGGTAAAAAGTTTCTCTCTGTTCTTCTGAGGACTCCAATGGTGGACCCAGCACTGCAGGGGGGTCTCCCCAGAGCACTGGGAGTGGAGGGGCAGGATCCCCTGCTGCCTATGCTTCTGGGGATGCAGCACAGGCTGACATTGTCTTCTGGGCTGTCAGCACATGGGCCCAGCTCAGCTCCAGCTTTGCACCCCTAAGTCCTTCTCCATAGGGCTGCTCTGATCCCTTCATCCCTGCACTGACACTGATTCTCTTTGGTGCTGCTGCAGTGAGCTTGTCTCTTCCCTTGCCTTTTATCAGGGACTTGTAGCAAAGTGAGCACAGGGGATTGCAGGATGGAAGGATCTTCAGGGGGTCCCTTCCACCACTTGCACCCTGGGGGTGTTTTCACCCTGATTCAGAGGTTGGGACATGAGAAAGTGCACGTGTCCCCACCTGAGGGATGCTGCTGGGAAGAAAGGATACACAAGGGTTGATGCACAAGGGTCCTTCACAGTGTTTCTCTGTCCTTTCCTTCTTCCCCGCCCTGCTTGGAAGCTGCATCACTTATGTTGACCTGGTGCTACCCAATTATTACCTTTAGAGGAAGTGGCAAAGGGTCTTTTTCTGGTTGTTCTTGTCCTAACTGCTTCTGACGGCCACCTTGACTTGCCCATAGAAGCTGACCTTCTAAGGCCAAGGCTAGACTGGTAGCAGCTATCTCAAAAGCAGTGTATCACCCGAGAGCTGCTGGCTCCAGTGCATCTTTCTGCATTAATGTGCAGGTAGCAGCTGTGTGGTAGCATGGATCAAAAAATCCACCACAGAGGCAGCTGCAACCGTGGTGTGCTAGGGCTCATCGGGCATGATGGAAACCTACATCTTTACCATCCTGAGATTTCTGGAATTGCCAGAATTGGGGATTTCAAGGAGTTTGCCTGAGCCTAACAAGGGATAGGACAAAAGGAAATGGCCTCATGCTGCACCAGGAGAGGTTTGGATTGGACATGAGGAAAAATTTCTTCATGGAAAGGGTTGTCAGACCCTGGCCCTGGGCTGCCCAGGGCAATGGTATCCACCCTTAGAGGGGTTTCAAAGCTGTGTAGATGTGGTGCTGAGAGATATGGTTTAGTGGTGCCCTAGCAGTGCTGTGTTAACAGTTGGACTCGATGAGCTTAAAGGTCTCTTCCAACCAAAACAATTCTGTGATTTTTGGGTTTGGTTTCCCTTGGAGCCCTCAGTGGATAGAATTGTGATAGTGAAAGCACTATGGATAGATGACTCAAGAAATGTTTCATTTTTAGAGTATCTTTAAAATAGCTTTCTTCAAATTATAGAATCTGAAGAATTCTATAAAAATGAGAATGGGTATGTAAATATGGTGGGAGTGTGAAAAATAAATGGATTTTTAAAAAGGCCAATTTTAAAATTAACAATTCTGGAAAATGAAACTCTTATTGCTCCTGCACCTCTAGCAAAGGTGCAATATTTTCAAGTTATCAACAAAGAGAAAATATGCAAGTAGCCAGCAACACAGTCTTATCAAGGGGGCTATTTATCATAAAGGCATCTTTCTAATCTGTGACTTGTCAGGGGACTGAAATGAAGATGATTAGTGGACTTCTAGGAGCCTTGAAGAGGATCAGAGGGTGCTACCTGCATTAGCCTGGACAGCTCTTTCTGCCTTGCCCTCATGGTGTCATGCCTGATCCCCAGGCTCTCATACCTGTGTCTCTGGAGCTTTGACAGCCAGTTTCCTACAGGAAAAAAATCCTTGCCGAGGCTGTTTTTCATTTCCACTCAATAGAGGAGGCAATGGTTAGATGGTGAGGAAGTAGGCACCTCTTGTAGGGCTCCCTGCCAAGCTCCTGGCAGGCAGATGTTAGTGGCAAGTGAGCTTGTCTAAAGTAAGCCCTTTACTGAAGCACATGTGCTTTGAGAAAATTTTAACTTTTTCTTGCTTTCACACTTGCAAGCCTATTATAAACCAGTTAAGTCTCTGGTGTAACGCATGGTGGTTATTGTCATGTGTGTGACATACATGTGGTCAATAACCTCCCTTTCACATCAAGATTAAGATCTTGTTTCAAGGTCAAGTTATCTGTTTTTTCTTAAATCACCCTGATTACTTTCATAATCCTCTTCTAGCAGCCTAAAAATCTAGGGTTAAATTTGTGTGTTGTTATCTGTGAAGACAGAGGAATTTAATTTTTAAAGCATGTCAGACATCTATTTGAAGTTGTTCGGAGCCATGTCCCTAAATATCTTAAAATCTGGAGCTGTGCACCAGATGGAGAAACAGCATTTAAAGAGTAATTTCACAAAGGAAGTGAAGCATCTTGGTGAAATTATTTCCTTTAGCAAATAGTTGCACAGCATGAAGAAAGTAAGCAGAGCCAGCATCTTGCACAGTGTCATGGTTTAGGGTCAGGGCAGCCCCTAAGACCCGTAACAGACGCTCTCTGTTAAACCCCTCCTTCCCCAAGGAGGGAGGGAAAGAGAATAAGGGAGAGAGACTGAGCCATTAGAAAAGGGAATGAGAACAGCTTGAATTAAAATAAAAATAATAATAATAAAACTAGAAAATATACAAATATATACAAAACCAGTATAGAACCCAACCCCCTGATGGTAATTCCATCACTGTCACCACTGATGCTGTGGAGCAGGCACTGGGGGAGCCCCAGGCTGGGCCCTGCAGCAGACAGGATCTGTGTTCAGGAGCTGGATTTTGGTACCAGGTTCAGGAACACACTGATTGGGATCGAAGGCAGAATGGACAGAGTCCTCCTGGGATGCTCCGAGGAAGGAACTGAAAGAGGACCTGAGCCAAGCTGGGCAAAGCTGGCAAAGCAGGCCAAGAGGGGAGAGGAGCCCAGGAACCCCCAGAGAGAGCTATGGACCCTCCAGATCCCTCAGCTTTATAGCAAATATGATGTGTATGGGCTGGAGTCCCTCTCTGGTCAGTGTGGGGTCACCTGCCCTGTCCACTCCTCCCTGCAGGTGCAGCCTTTCACTTTCCTGCACCCCCCAGTGTGGTTGGTGCACGAGATCCAGCAGTGGCCTTGGTCTGCACCCCAACCCTTGGTAGGAACTCTGACCATGGGGTGTTCTCACTGCTGGCAGAGACACTGACTGGGAAAACAAGCTGCTGACTTCAGGCAGTGCAGTGAGTTAGAAGAACAGAGATGGAAAGTAAAATCACTGAACAGAACCATCTCTGTTCTCACCCAAACCAGGCCACACAGGGAAGTCATGCTCTCTCTCCCAATCCTCATGCCTCTTTTCTAGTCTCTCTTTTTTTTTTTTTTTTTTTTTCCTTTAGATGCATCTAGTCCACATCAAGGTGCTATGCACAGAGCACACCAAACCAACAGTTAGTCCCTTGTTGGTACCATGTGGCAGGTTGGAACAAACCCTTTGGTGTGTCTCATGAGATAATGAAACTTTGTGTCCTCTGTTCAGCTCTGGGTCCCCCACTGTAAGAAAGACAGGGACCTGCTCAAGTGGGTCCAGAAGAGGGCCACAAAGGTGATCAGGGGGTGGAGAACTTCCCATATGAGGAGAGGCATCCTTGAGAGCTGGGGTTGTTCAGCCTGGAGAAGAGAAGGCTCCAAGGAGACCATATTGTGGCCTTCCAGAATTTAAAGGAGGCCTCCAGAAAAAATGGGGAGGGACTTTATCAGGGAATGTAGTGAGAGGATGAGGGATAACGGTTTCAAACAGAAAGAGGGTAGATTTAGACTACACATGAGGAAGTTCTTTACTACAAGGATGGTGAGAGACTAGAACAGGTTGCCCAGAGAAGTTATGGATGCTCCCTCCCTGTAAGGGTTCAGGGACAGATTGATGGGGCTTTGAGCAACCTGGTCTAGTGGGAGGTGTCCCTGCCTGTGTCGGGGGTTGGAACTAGATGATATTTAAGGTCCCTTCCAACCCAAAGCATTCTATGATTCTATAAATGTCATAAATAGATTGAACAAAAATTAACAGCCTGTAGAATAGTCCAAGATAATGTCAGATGCTTTTAAAAACAGGCTGTTAATGTGATATGTCAGGCTCATGTAACTGGATGTTGAGCCATGTTATCTGTATATGCACCTGAGGTTATGGGCAAATACAGGGGCTGTAGTTGGGGGTCAATACTCCAGGAAATGGACAGAAAAATCCCATCAGCTACTGATGTCTGAGTATCAAAATCGGGTAATGTACTTGGTAGGGAAATTTCAATCCCTGATCATCTTCTAGTGACACTGAAGATTCAGGATAATGTGTCAGGAATTAGTGACAGTCTAGAAAAAAATCTCCAAAGTTGCCTTATCTTGGATGCTGGGGACATGTGCAATGCACAAATAAGTTTGCAGTGTCTGGGAGGGAAAAGAAACTTTCTAGACAGGTGGAGCTCATGAGTTTTTCAAAAAATTGTAGCTTCTGCTTAGAGATCAAACAACTGCCATATGGTGCTGGTTTTCCTATAGCACCAACATATTTAGCTCTGCCAGAGGAAGTCTGGGGAACTGATTCTCAGTGGCCATGTAGGATATGGCTAAAATTGGAGTAAAATGCAGCCAAAGCACAGAATATCTTTGGAGAAAGGAGGCTGAATAGCAAGTGCATGAGGGAGTGATGTAGTGGGCTGCTTAGGGAAGGAGGTACTGCTGAATTTGACCTCTGAGTTTTAGTTTCTGGAACTTTAACAGCTGCAAAGATACAGATGTAAAAAAAATTAAATAAATAAAAAACCCCCACAACCCTCCTAAAAATTTGTGGCATTCTAGACTCCTCCACTAAGCTCTGAATCAACATTAT
Source organism: Megaceryle torquata (assembly GCA_024611175.1). Classification (NCBI taxonomy): domain Eukaryota; kingdom Metazoa; phylum Chordata; class Aves; order Coraciiformes; family Cerylidae; genus Megaceryle; species Megaceryle torquata. The sequence continues at coordinate 56,406 of JANIJG010002960.1, read as the reverse complement.
TTCAGTTTAAAAAAAAAAATAATTGCATGCTTCTGCTGTGATTCTCAGCTATAAGACCAAATCTCATTATGAGCTGCAATAACAGCACATCTAGCTGAGAGCAAAATTTGGCTCAGAACCCTTTCACTTCCACAACACCCACTTTTCATTTGAGTGTTCAAAGTTGCTGCAAAACATATTTTTGAAATTAGCTATTAACTACACACTGTAGTAATTTTTCTAGGGGAAACTGTTTCCATTTACACTGTGATAAATGTTTTGTGGTACCTTAAATTTGTCTTTTTATTGTCTACCAACTTTTGTTAATGCTTATCTTACTCCAGTGCTGACTCGGTTGATACACATAATTTTGTGATGTAGGCAGCCCTAATTTGTGATCATCTGGGGTTTCACAAAGTATCCAGAACCTTCCTCAAAAGCAATTTTGCAAGTGACTAAGTCATGAAAGACCTTCAGGCTTATGGTTGCACTATAAATGCAAAATAGTATTTGTTATTTGGGCTTTATTAATGCAGTTTTAGTTTTGGTTTTATCAATATTTCATTAATAAAATGATCCACACAGGAACCATTTGTTACTCCATACTCCTAAGCAGCTTACCATGTCACGATAGGAAACAAACAAACAAAAAAATCCCAAATCTGGCAGCATTAAAGACTGCCTGAAAAATATTACTTTTTTTTTTTTTTTTTTTTTTTAATTTGTCTCCCTTCCTCCTTTCAGGCTTTCTGCTCCAGTAGCTCATATTGTAGTCATATTACACTTCAAGTGACTTGAAAGCATCTGTAATGCTGCATCCCTGGCACTGTGAGCAAATAAACTATTTTTGTGCAGCAATCTGTAAGCTGTGCTTCGAGAAACATTTTCTCATCTGCTGACAGACGCTCAGGGACACTCAGGAAGGCTCAGCAAGGATTGAGCAGAGTGCACTGGCAGAATGAGGAAACTCACCTCATTTTCCTTGATGTTTGAAATTCAAAGCAACTGGAGGAAGGGCTTTCCCTGTCTGGCCATCAGCACTTTGAGAATGAATAGTTCTGCTGCTGTATTAAGGCACCATTGTCTAGAGATCGAATTGAGGGTGTTTGGGAAGAAGTGAGCCACAAAGAAGTGAATGCAAGAGGAGTGGGGAAATGCAGTGGTACCCATGGCTGGTACCCACAGCAGGCATCTGCCAATATAACCTGATGAAGTGTGCGAAATGGAGTGTCAGGGGATGACATCTTGAAAGTTAACATGGTGATACAAACTTCCCAAATTTTGCTTGGTTTTCAGTGGGTCCTGTTCCAAATTTCGTCCTGTAACAAGTTAGGACGCAATTTTGCCTTCACATAGTCAAGGCTTGACCTGAAGAGTAAGTTGCTTCCTCTCTGCCTCTTGTATCGTCTCTGGTAATGAACATGGTGGGTGGAGACCTTCACTGACTTGCTGATAACACAATCAGCTGAGGGCTGGCAGCAACAGGCTCATCCCTGTGGAGTGACTTGGCACCAAGAGTAACTGCCCAGACAATGTGAGACACCCAGAAGATGTAACCAAGGAGGGGATGAGCTTTCACATAGCTGGTCTATCTTCTTACATCTGTCCCTCCTGGGAAAAATTTTTTCTGGAAAATCATGAATCCTCCTGCCCTGAAGTCAAAGCTGGCATCCAGAAAAGTTACTTTTTCTTTGCTTTTGTTTCCAAGCAGTTTCCTCTAACTGTCTTGAGATTTAAGGCTGTGTTTGATGAAGTCATGTTTTTTCCCTCCAGTATTTCACAGGAAACTTCTTCTCTTTTTCTGTCTTCTGCTAAAGAACAAATCCCTTTCATCTGTACCATTGGAGCTGCAGTTTGCTGACCTCTCTTTGTAAGAGTTTCTTTCAGAGACTGGAGGATTGCATCAGACCTTTTTAAGATTTTTCCCCGCATAAACCACTTTCAAGGCTTCAAGGCTCACCTGCATTTTAGCAAGCCAGAGCTGATACCAGCTTACTTCAGTGTTAATGGATGGTTTCCCCCTGCTTCTTGGTCTTTGTGAATGAGCTATTGGTGAGCGCTCCTGACTGCAGCTGCTAAAGCCTCAATCCCTCTCTGTATGGAGATGGAGTTGCCTTTAGTGAGTCCCTAAAGTCCATTGCTGTAGTGTCAAAAGCCAGGTCTATCACAGGAACAGAGCAGGGTCTGCAGAAGGCAAGTTCAGTGAACTGATGTTAGAGCTGGCTTTGCTAGAAGCCATGGGGAATTGTACCTGCATCATCTTGCAATGTAATCTGTGATCTGTAATCAGAGGTCTGGTGTCCCAGTTAGCTTTAGTTAATGGATGAGCACAGTAGTACTGTTACCCATTGGTGGTACTATTGCACTTATTATGTACTATTATTTATATATATATTCACTATATTTATAATGTTTATATTTACTATATTTTATATTTGCATTTATTTCTATATTTTATTTTTATATTTACTATATTACTGTTATTTATATTTACACATATTATCTCCTATTACACTTATTATTACCACTATTACCTAACAGTGGTACTATTACAGGATAAACCTACCCTGTCCATTTATCTTGAAAAAAAAAAATGCAGCAAGACTCCTGCAGATGAGGAAAAGCCAGTTTAGGCTGAGATCTTTTTAATACTCGTGTTACATTGTTGACTGAAGTTTCTTGGACCTGATTTGAACTGCAGCCTAGGAAGCACCATAGAAGTGGAGAGGAGCTGCTCTGCCACCCTGCATGGTCTGGCCTGGGATGGAATTAACCTCTTTGTTCAGTGTAGAGGAAAAATTCAAAGCAGGCCAGATTTGACCTACATTTGAGCCTTGCAACATGCATGTTCTGCTTCCTGCGTTTTTCTTGTGGTGACTTTTTGTTCCTAAGAGGCAGGTAAGAACTACTTTGAGTCATCACTGTATGTTTTGTGCAGTAAAATGTTCTTTCCAACAGGAAAGATTGTTATTTCAGTTACAGGAAGTCCCAAAATCAAATTTTAAAAAGGAAACATTTTCTTGTGAAATCTTCAAATATCATACAATTAAATCTCTCTTTAGTTTCTGACATAATGAATGGGATGATTGCCATTGTATGTGCTGTGTGCCCCAGAATAGAACATTTTGCCAAAGTCTCTTTTGCCACAAATCAAATCTCAATGAGTGGGAAAGAAATGTGGTCTGCTTCAAAACTGGCAGGGTGGGAGAAAGGCCATGGTGCTGGCATTTGAAATGTCAGATGCTATGGTTGAGAAAAGTATGGATGTCTTCCTCTGACGTCTCTGCATGTGAGAGAGCAGAGGACAAAAACTGGTTATTTAGAGGACAAGAAGGAGATAGCATATAGTAGTCCAAGGCAGACCTGTGCCAATGCAATTTTTTTTTCCCTCCCTTCCTTCTGTTTTCTGGATGAACAAGGCCATGGGTTAGGTGGGACTTGAGGAAAGCTGTCTGGATTGAACAAGACATCTGACCTGAAACAAAATACCTGCATTTATCAAACAGGGAACTGAGGCCCAAAGAAATTGGGAGAGCCATTCATGAGCCCTAAGTGATGACTGGCTCCCTTGCACCTTGCCCATCCTTTCCTTAGCTGCAACTTACCCCCAGGCTGCTTTGAAGACCTTAGCTGATAGAAACAAGGGTCTGAAAAGAACTGTATTTAAGGGAAACGCATACATCTGTCTGAGGCTATGGTCCTCTTCAAACTTCACTGCAGTGCATACAGCATTGTGATAGATTTACTCCAGCAGTTGCACCATACTTCTTGTATAGCTCCTACAAGACAAGTCACTGGCATGAATGACAGGCAATATTAGGGCTTTTCAAGGATGTGATCCACCAAGCAATGACTAGGCCTCTTGATGCTCATCTTCTGTGAGCCATCATGAGAGAGGGGCATGCTGTTTTGCTGTATGATTACATGTCAGAGGACATATTTTGTTAAACTTTCTTAATGAAGAAGGTGATAGGGAAGGTGCAGGTGGAGATGGGCAGAAGTGGCTTTTCCTAGAAATTTGCCCGCTGGAAAATCAGCTGCCTCCACAGGGGCACAGTGTACATGCACTAGCTGGAGCATCATGGTGTTTGCAAACATTCATCACGGCTGACGCATGGCAAAGGGAAGGAAAAATATTAAGTGCAAAAACCCAAGATCTCTGCAGGCAGCTACATTTTCATAAGATTCCATCTGTAGTAGAACTCACTCATAAAGCTGAACTGACCTATTTTACCTTGCGGACTCCTCACACAAGCAAAATGCTAGCCAGTCACAAATTGTTTTCACAAGGGCAAAGTCTCTTGAGTGGGTTTTGTCAGCCAGCCCTTTTTCTCTTCTGCTGCACAGTTTACCCAGGTGAAGTCATCTGAGCAGCAAGAAATACCTAAGGGGAAGAGAGCAGCTTGACCTTATCAGTCGATCTGCCCATTTATTTGAAGGGATGCTAAGATTACCAAGTCAAAGGTAGGAGATGCCAGTCGGCATTTGCCAGAACAAAACATCAGCTCCCACCACATTGTTCCTCCTGAAGAGTGAAGCAGGGAGCTGTGACCAAGACAAGACTGCAACTGTACAACTCAAGGTTTTGTTATAATGTTAAGAAGGCTGAATTAAGGTTATCTGTGTGGCCTTGCTTCTGGTGCATCCCAGCTTCCCAGAGCTTAACTGCTAGGTTATTGCCCTGTCTTCTCTGTGTGTGTCTTAAAAAAAAAAAAAAAATAAGGAAGGATGGGAGGGAACAGAAATCAGTAAGCCTCATTGTGTGGCATTACATTTAACACTCATGAAGGGCTGAGACCTTTTGGCTAGTTTTACTTGCTATTATGGACTAGCAGGACAGTAAACTACTGAATACATGGCCAGGTATGTGAGGGCAGAGAGGGGATTTTGTCAGCCTCTTTTTCCACTGTAGGATCTAATGCGACCCTGCAGGTTAAAGGGTCCTACATATCTGATCTCTCTTGGACCAGCTGTGTTGCCATCTGTTCCAGGACTGCTTCTTTTCCCTCTCCCTTTCCTCTCCCTTCTTGCTCCATCCCAGTCTTTTAGTCCTGCTGGTCCCACAGAGGTGGTCCTGAAAATCTTCATTTATGCTCTGGTATAATGTTTAGTTGTGCCTCCACAATACCTCATACTTCTGAGCATCTATGCTTGGATCTTTCACAGGGCCCTTCCTGAATCCAGCTCCTGATGGATCATGAGCAGTCAGCACAATTTATTTATTGTGGAATATAATTTGTCAGCAGATTTTTCTCCTTTAATGTGTGTCCTGGTTTGAGTGAGAAAAGAACTAGTTCTGTTCAGCAATTTTGCTTTTCGGTTCAGTTCCTCTGACTAGCTTCACCCAGTAATGTGAAAAGGCTGAATCTAACTCAGATAACAGTGCCACTAAACTTTGCACTATCACCTCTCCCAAGCAGTGATTTGCACTTGCAAACTATCTCCCTTTGTCCCTCTCTAGTGGTTGGTACACAAGCAAAGATTTATGATCTTCTGTCATCATAACAGTTTGCAGAGTAGTTGAGCTTCCTGTCAAATGTTGTGATTGCCCCTTGATGATGATCATCAAATATGGAATATCAAGGTATGGCTGCAAAGGAATGGTGAGTCAGAGCCTCCGTTAATAGCAGTCTCTTCAAGCCCACTGAAGGCAACACAGCTATGCCATTTCACACCACACTTGGTGTTGTGCCTGTCTTTATGTGGCATCTATAGCTCTAATAGGAACATATGCTTTGCTAAATTAAGAAGGAATATTTTTGTGTTTTAGTACAAGCATACTAACAATTCAAGCTTATTTCAAGGATGAATATTAAAAGCATTAAAAGGGGCATAAAAAAATAATATATGTAATTTACCAGTGTGGAGACTGTCAAGTGTTGTCATGCTACTGGCATTGTATTTATACACAGGCTGCCAAGAGGCATCACTAATAGAATTTGCATTAATATACACAGCTTCTTTAAAAATTAATTAGCTAAAGTAGAGCATCATGTGCTGAGACTCTCAAACAGGAGAGACACACTGAAGCAGTAGTAAAATAAGCAGTCACAAAGCTGCTTGGAAAGCCAAAGGCAGCTAGAAATGTTACTCCAGCCATTCCCTCCTGCCCACTGTATCATGATGGAGATGCAGACATAAACTGACAGCATGAAGCACTGTTGTGGAAAATTTTGAAGGAAATGGTAGATCTGGACTGGGCCTGGAGGCTGTTGTGCTGCTGCTGAAGGCTGTTGTATTGCAGTTGTGAACTGGAAAAGCTGCAAAGCAATACAAGGAACCTGTTAAGTCACTAAAAGAAAATGAGATCTTTTATAATGTTTTCCTAAAGGCTGGGAGGTGCCAACACTCTGCAACTTATGCAGCACATGTAAGTACGAGTCGTGTTTGTGTGCGAGCATGCACAGAAGATAAATAAGTTGCAGAAGATTTGCATAGGTCGAAATGTCCAACAGCAGCAGTGAGGCATTGCAGCACTTATTAGGGGAACGTGTGATAACCCTCACCCCAGAGTCAGTCCCCTTAGTTTTGTGTTCTTTCATCAGCTTGCAAATGCAATGGCAGATTGACTTAGGATGCTGCTTACTTGACTGATGTAAGAAATGAGCAGCAGATGTACACCTTTAGTCTCCAGCACCATCAGTTTCTTCATGTGTTAGAAATGGCTGGAGATGCAACTCACTACTCTATACAGAGAAGAAAAAGCAGACTTTTACTGGTCACATGTATTGGATACCTTTTGTCAAAAGCTGATCAAGGTTAATGGTATTTGCACCAACACGTTTGCAGGTTATGGACAGCTCTTCTTTTGTACTTTAGCCCTGTTGGGTTTTAAGTCTGAGCTGTGGTTCGGTCATGAGGGATCCGATGTTGTTGCCCATAGGCATCCTTTATGTCAGCTGAGTGAAGGGAAACAGGCCCAGTGGTGCAGTGCCATGTCTGGGCTGTGGGCAGAGCACTGCTAAGAATGAGGTTCTCTCATTACTGAGCTCTTCCCAGCTCTACAACTCTCCGACCAAGAAGTTCTCTCAGCTATAGATATTTTCATCCCTTAATACCCATAAGTGAATGCACTCTCTCCAACTATCTGTTAAAATTATTAATAATTCCCAACCTTCTCGTGTACTGTCATCTTGAAGATATTTATAAGCTGTGATCCTGTCCCTCTTGAGTCAAGGCAGTGCTTTCATTTCTGTTGCAGTCACCTGTCTTGTTGTCCAATTTCAGAGTTTGTAACTCAGAGGTGGAAGTTCTGTCTGGAATGGGATTTTGAAAGTCAATTTTCAGACTGGGAGCAATTAAAACCCATCAAATACAGCTCTTAACTGTTGTACTTATGGAAGAGCAAGGGAAATTAACTTTAACTGCAATCTGTCTGCTTTTGGTAAGTTAGGTTTTGTAAGTTAAATGAATTTCAAGCAGTGCAACCTTTCTACTTTTGCTGCAGCTGCTTCCCCCTCAGCACCTCCATCTGCACGATGCATGTGTGCAGCCTGAGAAAGGGAGCTTGCATTCAGACTCCTCATCAGTCTTGGTGAGCTGCCAGCTCTGGCCAAAATACTGTAGGCCAGAATATAACTGAAGACTGTAAAAGCTGCCCCCATTAGGACAAATCCAACGGTTCATTTGAATCCATCCCCAGTCAGTAATAGCAGTTTTTTCTGCTCTTCATGAATGCAAAGGAATGCCAGCCATAGACTCCACGGTGGTAGGGTTTGTTGTTTGGGTTTTTTTCGTTTGTTTGTTTTAAAGGAGATTGTTACTGTGATATGTGATGTATTTAATGAGTGCATGATTTTCTGATTCATCACTTTGGATCTGCATGTACTCATCTGGTGGTCTGGTTTACCTTCACTCTTCAGGAAATCTTGTTGTTAGTGATAAATGCTCAGACTATCAGGAGTGTCTGAAAATTTACTGCACAGAGTGAGCTCAGGGGACGTGAGTGTCCCTCTGGGAGGGATGGTGGGTGGTTGGTAATAAGAAAGCACCTACACTCAGTTCTTCAGCAAAATAAGATGCAGATCAAATGCTTTCTCGACAAGGAGGGAATCTCAAAGGAGCCCTTTTTCTGACCAGATGTGCAGAGTAGCAGAAGAGGAAGGCACGGTCAGGGGGGAGAATGTCAAGGGATACATTGATTTCCACCCAGTGTGGGATGAACTGGTAGTTGGGACATGGTTAGAAGCCATAAAAGAAGGAGGGACATTGGAGATGGATTGAACTGGACTCCAGCTCTCAAAGACAGGCTGAAAGCACTGAAGTGTGTTTGAGGAGTGAAATGAGTCAAGAAGCTATAAATCTCGGAATGTTTTTACACCAGGATGAAAATAGATACTTTTCCTTTCTTACTCTGCCTCTGGTGGGTGCTGCTCTGGTGATTGCCCTGAGGACCTCCCCTCATGGTGCTACTTCACCACCACCCTGCTGCCCTAGCACAACTGGATGGAGAAGGGCTGGCTTTCCAAGCTCCTTGCTCCAGAGATGGGAACTGATGCTGCAACCAGGGTTTGAGATTTGCTTCTATTTCCAGTTTTCAGTGGGGGACTCCCCTGGGTCACAGCTCAGACTTCCTTGTGTATCTTCCAAAGCCAAGATTCAGAAAGTGCAGATACAGTGCTGGCAACAGCAGGGAATTTCTACCCATAAAGATCTGAGGAGGGAGGAATTTGGAATGTTGCAGTGAAATGGGCAAGTGAAAACATCCATGTGCATTGCAGGAGGATGAAAGACAGGACTGACACACAGATACTGAGGAGAGCAGGATGTGTTGTCTGTGAGAGATTAGACTCTCAGGATGGGGTTGCACATCTTCAGTTGCTCAGTGTAATTCACCGAGGATAAGCAGTGTTATGGAAAGGGAGTCGCGTGCAAAGCAGCTGCTCTCTGCTAACTGAGGGTATTCATCTTGTTGGTGCCTCGCTGTCTTTGATTTCTCCATAAACAAAGTGAATCCTGTAAGATGTTTCTTTTTCTCAGCTTCCTCCTGAAATGTGATTATTTGAAGGGATTTGGGAATCATGTAGTTTAGGAAAAGCTTCCTAGGGAAAGCAGCTTGCACAGCTGGGCACACCAGCTTCTCTCCAGTATGTGCTGCACCTCAAGACAGAATCAGGAGCACACTGGGAAATAAGGGTCTGATGCTGCAGCAGAGTGCCTGCAGCTCTATGTTAGTCCACAGATATCTAAGCCATCAGAGGGTCTGAAACGGCAGCAAAACATGGTAGCAGAGGACTGAGGGTGTAGCTACTGAAAGATAAATCCTTGCCTTCCCCTCTGTTCTCAGTAGCATCAGTTGCTCAATCTCAGATTACTCCTGCTGCCAGGTCCTATGTTCAGCCAAACTGTGGTACCTGAGAGGCTGGCAGTGAAGAAGTGTGAATCCAGACCAGACCTCACCCTGTGTCTGAAGCAAAGCTGCTGATGTTCCTGTGAAAGTCCTTGTGCCAGGGTGGCAAAGCTCCATGCCTCAGGGCTATTGCAGTATGAGGGATTTGGCAGCGTGATGAGCGGAAGAGAGATGGGGTTAATGGAGCAAGCGTGTACCTCTGAATTATAACCTGGCCCTTAGTTATACTAAGGACAAAATGGAGGTTGAGTATTTCTATTTTTATCTTCCTCTTTTATTCTTTTCCCCAGGTCTTAGTAATGCTCTGCTGCTTCTCTTCCAGGGCACCAGGGGCTGTGTGAACCTGGCTGTCCCAGGCCCACTTGTCCTTAGGAGATAGTGGCAGGCTTGGCAGCTGGGACTTAAATCCATGTGCTAGCCAAAACCCCAATAACCCTTCCCTTTGAGTCAGTGTCTCTGTGGGAGTGTTCTCCAATATAACTTTAGTACTGTAAATAGTAGAGATATTTGCCTTCTGTTTCAGGGAAGTGAGGTCTTTCGTATTCCAGCATGATATTTATTTCCCTACGTTGGCTTAGCCTTTATTGGCTTCGGGTTGGTGGATGGGGGAAGGGGAACAGTAGTGATTTTCTGCTCTTTTTCTCCAAGCTACATAAGGTATCTCCTGCACAAGCAGATAGCTTTGGAGGAGACTGTCTCCAAGGAGCACTGCTGACATTGGAAGTGGCAGAAGTCACAGTGCAGAAATACTAGCAGCAAAATCACGCTGCGGATGTTAACTCATCATGAATTTCCTCCCTCCAGAAAGGTGTCTCTGGTTAATGCTTGTAGCATAGGAGCGAGCGTAAGATGTGGATCTCATAAACAGAGAATTTGTCCAATACAAGCAGTGCCATTGAGGCAAACATTGACCCAGAGGCTTTTGCAGCTGTTTGAAGAATGATGGTCCATAGCTCTTGTGGGCCAGCATTAGGGTTGGAGGTGGTAAAAGACAGCGATGGGATTGTCTCCGTTGAGGGCAGGGCCAGCAGAAAGGCTTCTCCCTAGACTTCTTATGGCCTTTTAAATTTTATTTTATTTTATTTAATATAGTCCTCTATTTTTCCATTTTTTACAGTAACAAATTTTCAGGGCTCACCAAACAAAATATGGATCTCTGAAAATTAAATACCTGGGGTTTGATAAAAGTTGTATCTTTATCATCTCTATCTCTTCCTAATTTGAATGTGCAGAATACTTGGAATGGAAACTACAAAATACCACTAGGTTTTACATTTTGGTTGAAAAGGCCCTTTGTTTGTTTTGAAGGCTTAGTTTTCATTGTTATCTGGAAAGAGGTGCTCAAAGCAAAGCACAACGTTTAGGCTTGGCCTGCCCACACAACATATTATGATACAGATCTTTTACTAGCCCTGACCATCCACAGCCTCCTGTGTGGTCACAGAAGGTGGGTGCAGGCTCAGTGCCACACTGCAGTGTGTGGTGGAGACAGGCGTGAATGCCACCAGCTTTCTCATCCTGACCTGCACCATGAAAACTTCTCCCAAAACACGTGGCTGAAGCAAGAAAAGTTCCTTTGCAAGGCTAAGGTGTTGCATAAACACCAGGTGATTTACCCACTTATTCAGGGAATCAGTGGCAGTGCCAGAAAGTGAGTCAGGTCTCCTCTGCTCCTTAAATTTAGACTTGTCAGCCCTCATCTCTCTCCACAGCTTTGTGAAGCGTAACAGGATCCAAGGTAGTTACAAAACAATGTCAAAGGTGTTAAAACGATTACCATAAAAATACATCTGTTTTCTGCAGTAATGCCTTGAAAAGCTACAGAGTTCTTGGAAACCAGAAGGATGGCACCTGGCTGCCAGAACGTGTCTTGTGTGGACTTGGAGAAGTCTGCTGAAATGGTAGGATTTTCTTTCCTTTTAAAATCATTATTGTAGGCAGTTAGAAAAAAACCAAATCTATTTCCCATGTGGTGCAGATCTCAATCTAGCTTCTTATGGATGTGATCTATCTGGACTTCTGCAAGGTCTTTGACACGGTCCCCCACAACATCCTACTCACCAAGTTGGAGAGATGGATTTGATGGGTGGACCATTCAGTGGATAAGGAATTGGCTGTGTGGCCACATCCAGAGGGTAGTGGTCAATGGCTCAAAGTCCAGATGGAGACCAGTGACAAGTGGTGTCCCTCAGGGGT
>JANIJG010002960.1:0-35431 GCA_024611175.1 Megaceryle torquata | reverse complement strand
TTTCTTCCTAATATCCAATCTAAACCTCCCCTGATGCAACTAGAGGCTAAAGAGAGAAGCAACAGTTCTAGCAAGCTGAGAGGGGAGTGCTACCAGGAGGAATAGGTATTGTGAAAGGGGACTGAAAGATACGGGGAGATGAAAGTCATGATGAAATGATTCTTTAACTACATAAGTAATGGTTATATTTTATTTCATCCTTTTTTCTCTTTAGTAGATGCCAGGTCGCTCTGGCCCACCCGGTAATAACTGCTGACAGGCATTTAGGATTAATAGGCAATCTGAAGGTACTTCTGGTTCATGTGAATGTTTTCACTTGTCCCTCTGTAGAGGCTGTACAGCTCAACAGCAATTCCCTGTGATGTGCTGGGCTTCTTTTGTCTTTTTTAGTCCCTAAGTAAAAGCTACATTGCACAAAATTAGCAGGTTCCCATTTTTACAGTCTGCTCTCTGTCTTTCTACGGCCCTCCCATATTTTCTTTTTGGAGTACCTGGTCTCCATTTCTCCTGTAAACAACATGTCAGAGGCTGTAGTAATTGGACAGATGTAGCAGCTCCATAGTATTTATTTCTCTGCAAGCCCTGCACTACAGGAGAAAGACCTCTTTGGTTGTATGAGCACTACTGGTAGTAGAGCCCTTACTTGAGGATGAGGAACTCCTTTCCCCAGCCCTTTAAAGTCAATTCAATTCCTCTTGCTGGAAGTCTTCCCTGATTTGTTATTATGAATGCAATGTTTCTTGGAGCTATATCAAGGGATTTGTAGCAGTAGTAAGGCTAAATTAAATTTCCTGGAGCTCAGTCTCAAACAATTGATAAACTGGGTTACTGAGGAGCCATTCAAAAGTCCTAAACTGTAACCAGATTTATTACCTCCACTGCACTTACAGCAGCTTATTCTGCATTATCTGTTCTGCATTAGCATAAGAGCATAAATTGCTATGACTAGAACAATGTTTGTGTTGAAATTTGGCCTCAAAGGGAAAACAATTTTGAATGGTAAATGGGGAGAAAAAGCACATTCTTATATTGCAGTCATAAATGTGTATTTCATGAAACATGGTAAATTGGGGGGAAGAAAATGCATGTGCTGGCTGTGGGAAGCCTGTGAGATAATCTGAGGACAGAAGCGAGAAGACTTCTTGTCAAATGTATCTTATTTTGTGGCCCTTACTGAAGCTGTCACCCTACCAAAGTGGTGATTTGTTGTACTTTTTGCTTAGTATATGACAACTTCGACCTAGTCTTTTTTCCTAAACTAACAACTATAATAGAGGCAAGCTGGTGAAATTATATAGTGGCTTAGAGAAGTCTCAGGGACAGAAAAACTGCAGAAAGGAATAGGTTGTGTATATTTACATTTTGGATAGAAATGTGTGGGTTGCTGGGGTTGGGGATGTGGATGAAATGGGGAATTAGGTGTGTGTGAATCCAGCTGTGAGAAGAAAGGAGCACAATGGTGAGGTGTGGTGGTGTTTGTTTAATTTTTTTTAAATGAAGAAAAAATCAGGCCTGAAGCAGTTGAGTATTCATTGTGGTCTTGTCCAAGAGATTTCTCTTGGTGTACAATTACAATCATGTCCTGTAGTATCTGATGAATTTAGACTTGCTGGGGCTTTCCTCATAATGAGAAACCTTTGAAAAATACTCCAGAATTAAAAAACTGACTTTTGAGCACAGAAGTATGTGCTAATGGCATCTACTAACAGCAATACCCAGCCCTACTGACTTCATGTCTTTTTGCAAGTGAACTTAAAATAGCACATGTTGAAAACCAGGAGATGAGAAATGGAATGTACCACTCCATTGCAGAACATAGACCATGAAGCTCTTCTGGGTGTCAACAGCAGCTAGCCTGAGGTACTCGCATTCATTTGAAACAACACTTAAAAGGAATCACAGATATCTTGAACTTGAAAGGCAAGGAGTGACTGAGGTTAGATTACAGCCTGATTGTGAACCAAAACAAGTATGTAACTTGTTGAATCTTAGGTTGTGTAGATGTGCAGAGTTCAGCTTTGCTTTTCCTTGTGGTGCTGCTGCCCTCTGTCTGCTTCAATTTTCTGCATTTGTTTTTCCCTTTGCTACCTATCTCAAGAGACTGAGTCACAGTCATATTATGTCTGAACTCCCACCCGAACCTTTCCTTATTACTTACTTTCCAGAAGGCTCTTTCACTTGGGAGAATAGTGCTTTGCTTCCTATTACCAAGGTCCCTGTTGCTTGGTATCCTTTTAATACCATCTACCAAGTCGTCCCTCGGCTTTTCCATGACTGGTCCATCAGCACAGTCTTTCTCTCCCTCACAGCTTGCTCACAGCTCTTTACTCAATACTCTTCTCTCTGCTGATGTTAATTTTAAGCTCTGGAGCTTTATCCCTTGGCTTACATTGTGATGTTGGCTTTCACATCCCTAAAACATTCCTACGCTGCTACCACTGCTTCATGCATCAGACTCTCCCACACCAGTTCTGATGTACAAGTGGGGAGAGTTTGCTCTGATACCTGCCTCTATGCGACCAGGACCTGAATGAGTTAACTATTCATGCAAAAATGTGTTCTGAGCACTGGATCTTTTGATTGGGTGTTAGATACCAAAACACTTTTAAAGGCAGTGTTATGTGCTTGTTATACTCCATTCTCCCCCCAAATGCCCCAAGGTAGTTACTTTTCAATATGTAAATAAACACATAAATACCACTGCCTTTCTCATGAAAATGTAGGGAAGGCTCAGATGTACAGTAGTGACACTAATTATTGTCTGATACCCTCAACAGACAGCACTGAGGATATTCTGTTGAGAAGATTTAATGCTGAGGTGAACTCTGAAAGCCCTAAACAGCACCACCATGGCCCCATAATAGCAGCAAAAACACTAACCAAACCAGTCTGAGAAAACAACATGGGATGGGGACAGAAAGTCATGTATAATGTCCATCATTCATGTGGGTTTGGTAACTGTTTCTTTTCTTGAACAAAAAGAGCTGTCTTCACAACTGCAAGATTGAATAGCTGCTGGCCAGGTTAACTTGTTCCCTCTGTATTCAAGTTCTTTTCAATATGCTTACAGTTACCCTAACGAACATAGCCAGTAGAAAATGGTCTGTACCTTAATAAAACAGCAGTGACCCAAGTGAGGGGTACTTCTGTGGTACTTCCAGATAGGAGAGCTGAGCAGCTGGGTCTAACAGTGGAGAACTCTTCTAGGTCATCTCCATGACATAACTCTGCCATCAACTGTTTTACCTTTCAGGATGAGTTAGGAGTTAATTTTAATTTGATGGCCACTGTTTAGCAAACTGACTTCACATTTCTCCTTACTCCAGAGATGCAGTTTTACTTGCAGCTGTTCATGGGTATCCTGATTCTTGCCTGCACTGCCTTCTATGACTAACTTTGACGCTATTTTGTTTACAATCATCTGCAGCCAGCAGAAGTTTTATGCTGACAAAGATGATATGCTGATATTAAGAATTCCAAGAGAGCTGAAATTTGAAACATCTCACTTGCCTGTAAAGTTTTGCTTTATACTGAACTATTAAGAAAATATCCTGATATATTTAGCATTTTAATGTAAGCAGCTTGTCATAAACTACTTGTGCACAACTGTGTTCGTGCAAATATGATGTTCAGTAGAGGTATTGGAAAATAGTATCTTACTGGATATCTACTTGCTTTGCATTTCTCTTGGTTATCTACTAAATATCACACTTACATTTGTATGTGCAGCTAGAATTAAGAAGGGATCACTGCATTCAACATCATGTTGGCAGCACTGGTGTCTTCAAGAACATGACCATGCAGGCTTTCCTCAGGAACCTTCCACTCTGCTGTATTCACACCTAGGCATATCCAGCCATGGAAATGCTCTATCACACACATCAACAAGGGCAAAACTTGATTCTTATTACAAGAAATGATGAACCAGAAGAAAAGAAGCCAATCTGGAGCTCACGTTGCAGAGTTCAAGACTTGCAGTAAAAGGAAAAAAAAAGTATGTTTGAAGACAAATTTTCAGCAGTAGCAGTACTCAAGTCAGACAGGTCCTGAAATCTCACAACATTAAAATTGAAGAATGGGTACTATCAAACCAGAAGCTGATTTAATTTACAGTGTCTGTTTAAGCCAGTGTTGCCTACTCTCCTAAGGGTCACTACACTGGGCAATGGGAGAGTGAGCTGCATTGCTAAAAAACTTTCTCTATCATATGCAAGAAGTAATCAGCTGAGGTCCTGAAACACAAGTGATTTTTATCCCTTATGTGTTAGCTAACTAGATTGTTCTCACAAGCTATGTAAATACTTTTTAAGTTTCCAAGGGTAATTGGGCTAGAGGGTTCTGTAGGCTATTGACACATTGTACAGTATTTCATGTGTGCTGCTTTCTTTGTTATTTTTTGTAGTCTGAATGTTCTTGTATACCATGAAAGAAGAGGTAGGTTTCAGTTCACTTCCTCACATGTTTTGCTGCTTTAGATATATTTTATGGCATTCCCTCACACTTCTTTCCTCTCTAAGCTAAACATTCCCAGTATTTCCAGTCTCTGCTTACCCCAAACTTAGCACCTGTTACTACCTTGTTAAAGCTCCTAATTGCTGCCAATTATTTTTCAGACATACTTAACAGAATTCAAGAGGGGCCAAGTCCCTCAGCAGAACACAGGTTAAGATGCAGCCTGGTCCTAACACAAATCATAGAATTATAGAATTGTCAAGGTTGGAAGGGATGTTAAAGATCATCCAGTTCCAACCCCCCTGCCAATGGCAGGGACACCTCCCACTAGAGCAGGTTGCTTAGAGCCCCATCGAGCCTGGTCTTAAAAACTTCCAAGGATGGGGCCTCCACCACCTCTCAGGGCAATCTGTTCCAGTGTCTCACCAATCCTTATATTTAATACCCTTTTAGTAAAAAGGGTAGCGTGTATATCTTCTGGGAAGAAGTTTTATCTTGGGGTGAAGAATAGCCTCATAAAGTCATACCTTTACAAAGATGCAGGACAAGTGTGTGTCACAACACACAGCAGCCATTCCATGAAATATGCTGAGCCATCTCCAAGACTTAGAATCACAGAGCAGTACAAGGACAAACCTTTTTCCAGGGTAAGCCCTTAACAAAAGATTGTGTGGAAGTAATGTAATCTACAGAGGAAAAGCTTGCTACAACTTATTTTTTTTAATCATCACTGAGATACAGTTACTGAGCAATGCATGGTTCTGTCCTTACATAGCCTTTCAGGTCTTTGTCCCCTCAAAATATGTGCTGAAATAGCTTCTTCCAGCTGGTGTACTTATTCCATAACTACTCTATTAAAGGGGGTTGTGAAGCTTCTGGAGTGGCCATGAAGAGCAAGGCGTTCACGGAGCAATTCTTGCTTTCTTGCTAACTCCTTTGTTGTGGTTCCAGGGGCCCAAATCTACAAAATAAAGGTATTTGTAGTTAATTCAGATATAAGTTCTGCAACTGATGCATTAAGAAGATTCTGTTAGCCAAATAGAGCCATGTTCTACCATTCCTTTCCACCTGAGACAGAATACTACTACTGCAGTCTCTCAGTGGAAGATACCACAACAATTTGTATATGTATAAGCAGAGCATTCTCTTGTTGGCACTTGCAATCTATAGCATGCTGTAGGGATAATTTGGGGAAAAAAGATCCAAAACTAACTGTTTAGAATGACTGACTCAGGTCAAAGATCCTCATAGTGGAAAATAGTAATTAGCTGTAAAGTCATTGGCAATGTAGCCTTACTCCCCTGAGACTGTTGCAGAAACTAGTGCAAATCAGAGTTAGGGAAATGGTAAACAAACTCCTAACAAAACTTCTCCAGCAGAGATGTTACTCTTCTTCTTTTTAAGGAGAGGAAAGAAAAAAATTTACTTCCCTCTGATCATCTTTTTCTGTTTCTTGGTAATTTGTGAATATTAACAAGTCCCTGATACAAAAAGTGTATCTCCAGTATTCTAAATCTCTGAAGTAAATACTTGGTGTGCTGTGAACCTTTTAGTTCAGTAATTATCCCTGACACAGTCATGTAACAACTAATGAGAAGGCAAGTTATAAGTTGATGCTGGTCCTGTGCACAAGGACTCCTACACTATGTAAAAAATCCATACCATGAATGCAGTTGTATTTTACTGTGGATGCACTTTAATCCTACTTTAAAACCTAATAAGTGCTTGAATTCCATGACCTTTTTTTAAATAGAAATATATATGTGCATATATACACAAATTTATATATAAACTTTTTAGTTTACCATTGCTTTGTGGCAATCTCTCTAGCCTGTGTGACATCACAGAATCTAGAATGGTTTGGAATGGAAGGGACCTTTGCAGGTCATCTAGTCCAACCCCCCTGCAGTGAGCAGGGACATCTACAACTAGAGCAGGTTGCTCAGAGTTGAATTGTGAGGTCGTTTCACCAGATTCTTCTGGGATTTTACCTACAGTAAGGTATAACTTTAACTTGAAACAGTCCTTAAGTTTTCCTACCGTACGTACTTTTCTGGGTTTGAAAGTGATGTTGTCTTTCTTGGTAGCACCACTGGTTATCAAAGTGTGCAGATAAATAACACTGTCCTTAAGGGAATGTGGTGTTTTTTCTAGAACAGACTTCTCTGCAAGTGGCAGAGATACCTGTGAAGGCTGAAAGAGACATAGTCATCAGTAATACAAGCATATCACATTTGGAAGCAAGACGCCACATCCTGTATCTTCTGATACTTCTTTTGCTATCTATTTACTGAATGTGTATTTTTTCTTATTCTATTCAGAATATATTCTTGAAGCTGATTTTTTTTATTAACAAAAGTTGCGAGAGGAAATGTTTTAAAAGGTAGAGGATGACTCTCCTTCTTGGGCACTAAAACATTAACTTCTCTTTAAGACTCACAAGACAATCACCTAGTACCCCTGATAATGACATCCTGTGCTGGATGATGAATAAATAAGCACATTAATGCTGTCATCCTCCTGCCTGTGAATGTCCTATACTATCCCTGACAAATTCAAAACATTTTTGAAAGGGGAAAACCAACATTTGGCTACTAGGACATATTTACTACACTGTCCAGGGCAGGGCTGCTGAAGGACACTTCCCGCAATGCAGATACAACTGCATTTTCTCTTTAAACAACATCCCAGATCTGACTAACAAGTATCACTGATAAATTGAGAACATCTCATCCCCAATAAGACAACCAGGATGTGGTCACAGAGGCTGAGGTCAGCTTGAGAGCTAGGACAGTGGTAAGGTACTCAAGGCTTCTGGGCGGTGCAGGAAAGGCATTCAGGAAGTGTAACAGCCAAACATCAGTGTGGGATTTGAGAAACAAGACTTGGGTCAACAGTACAAGAGGAAGGATATAAGACAAGGTGGGAAATGAGAAATCAGCAAGCCTGATATCATCTCAGTAAGTTCAGTTAGCAGAATAAGACTTTTCTACTAATTTAAAGAATCTTGTTCTTTTCCTGTAAAGAAACAGGTGCTTCCCTTAAGAAATTACAGTTACCAGTTGTTCAATATTTACCACAACAGAAATGGATGATAATAAGCTTCAGGAGGAGAGGGAAAAGAAAAGGAAATATTTTTCTGCAGCCTGTCAGTGATATAGGACATAATTCTTAAGTGTGACTCATGAAGACATGAAGTTCATATAACTAACAAGTCAAAATTTCAACCACTGAGCAAGTACTAGTACTGGCAAGAACAATTCTGAAAATACTCACTTTAAGAAAACTGATTTATAGCTTTAGCGAGACATAGACAGCAAATAAATGAAAAAAAGCACTCTGCTATCTATTAGCAGATCAATCCTTTGTTACCATTTCTCATACCTCTTTTTTCACAGCTTGTATCTCTAAAGGCATCAGTGTAGAAGGTGACTTTGACTTCATAACTTTCACTTTCTCTTTTTTACTTGGTACCTCTGGCAAACTTTCCAGTTTATTCTGGAGCAGATCAATTATTCTGGAATCTGCAAATACTTGAGCAATATCAAGAGCATTCTTTCCTGAATTACAAAAAAAAAAAATTAAATATATATGTAAGCCATGAAAATTAACCTTGGCACTTGTTGTTGCAACTGGATAATGACACTACAGGTGACTGAAGTTAATTGGGCCTCTCTTTTCTTAACCATTTGGTGTGCCAGCAGCACACCTGACATTGGCATGAGGACTGACAATTATCAGCACTGCTGACAAATAAGGCCTTACAGAAATGAGCTTTGAAACTAAATATTGCAGGAATGCTTGGAGTGGTTGCTTTGCTCTTCATGTCCTGATGCTCACAGCTTAATTTACTGGTCCTGCAGGTTGTAATTTTGATCTTTAAGAGCTGAGCACATTTAGCAGTAGGAGATGGCTAGTATAGAACAAGGTTATGAATGTCTAACATGTTATTGTAGACATCTACTTCCTCAGGTGCTTGCTCTGGGGCTGGCAAGGAGTCAAGGGAAAGCCCCATGGTTTAAACAGTGCTGAACAACTTCAGTACCTAAGAAGGAAAAATTATCCTGGATCTTATGACATGAGACCCTGTGGCTGTAAAGTAGTTGTGAGATGAAACTGCTGTGTGAATGGGAACTTCAGGTGGTAACAGAAGTAAGGAATAGGAATACACATCTCTTCTACAAGCAGGGTCTCACCTACTAGGCATTTTGGGAAGGAAAATCTCATTATGTAGCAGTGTTGCTTCCTATGTTAGGGAAAGGGCTTAAAATACAGTAACTGTTAACTGTTTAAATGACTCCAAATGTAGAGGAAATAATACTGAATGAGGGATCTGCTGTGAGGAGGTAACACTTTGGTGTTCGTTCAGATCAGTTTTCCTGTTAAATCACTTTTTATTTTTTTATATCTTCAGGGACTAATATTTACATGCTAAGCAGTAAGAAATTTTTTCCCCAGTACTGACTGTGCAAAAAGTGCTTTAAATGGGTGATGGATTACACACTAGCCACAACTAAACTAATTTTGCATCAAATAACCAGCTAGAATTTTTTTTCATTAATGTCACTTGTAACGCTGTATATATCTTGTGAGCAGCAACAGCCTCTTAAAGTAACATGATTAATTACATGATTAATTTTCTAGATGCATATAACGCAAGACTAGTTATAACAGTGATTCCACACTGTAGAAAACCAATTGAACTGAACTTTTACCTTAATCCTGATCCTTATAGCACTCATAAATTCAAAAACCTTCTCAAAGTGTTCCAATAACTTAGCGGTTTCTTTAATAAAACATGTAGACGTGTAAGGAAAGGGGCATTTTTGGGAGACGTTGATATTTACCGTTGCTGTTTGTCATTTGGATGTCAGCACCCACACTGATTAAAAAATAGACGATATCCAGTCTGCAGATCTCAACGGCTCTCATTAGTGGGGTTGCATTGCCTATTGCAGGTGCATCCACTGCTGCTCCAGCCTTCACTATCAGTTCAGCAATACCTAGGTGTCCATTATAGCAAGCATGATGGAGGGGAGTCCACAGGAAATTGTCTGTTGCATTTACATCAGCCCTACAAAAGAGGTGTCACAGCAGATGAAGCTGCTAGATACAGTAATATCCACTGTTCCAAGTACAATCAATGTTAACCATCTGCTGCGATGGCACACTTAATGTAAATAAGTATTTTCATGCTGCTACTCTGAAACCATTTTAGTATCTGATATATAGCTTGTCGTGGACTATTCATTGAAAATGTGCCTGGGTGGTGACCATATCACTCCCATAGTGACCTCACCCACACAGTGTCTTCTACGTGGAGTGTAGGTAGGATGAGAGGAAACCACCAAGTTGGCAGGGGGAGGTTTAGGTTGGATGCTAGGAAAAATTTCTTCATAGAAAGGGCTGTAAAGCCCTGGAACAGGCTGCCCAGGGCAGTGGTGGAGTCACCATCCATGGAGGGATTTAAAAGTGTAGATGTGGTGCTGAGTTACGTGGTTTAGTGGTGGGTGAAGAGTTGGATTCGATCTTAAAGATCTTTTCCAACTTAAATGATTCTGTGAAGGTTTTCACAGGTACAGAGTAAAATGAGTATTCAGACAGCTTAGTCCTCTAAAATGCTGCTGGTATTTGTGCCCCAGGTTCACTGATAATGGCAAAAAGCAGATTAAAGAACTGAAAAAGAAAATGTTTCTGGGCCAAGAACAGGTGCGTTAAAACACATGGCAGAATTGCTTACTGTCCAATTTATGAATGAGTTAGAGGTGGTCTTTCTTGGAAAATATGAGTGCTTAAAACCTTTTCAGCCACTGTGTCACTGGACTAGATCTATTTCTGTTCCCAGGTTAAAACTGGCATGTTCTGGAAGATGCAAGGGCTTGTTTGGGGAAGGTATTTGCAATATGCTGCCTTCATATGGAGCATTATCAGCCCTTTAGCAATGGGCTGCCTTGAGAGCTCTCGGGCTGGAGATCATGCAAAAGCAAGGCTCGGAGAAAAAGAGCCACTAGAGCCCCTTAATTGCGTTAAAAGGGAAGAAATATCATTCCCTCATATCTTTGAAGAAATCATGGTCCATGAGCACGCCCAGATCTGCAATCTCCCATGTGTGGATTCAGAAGGGGTCCAAACCTCATGAGGGGATTCCCTAGTACTCAAGCAGAGTGAATTACTTGGTGTGGTGTTGAAGACAATCTAGAGGTCCTGAACTGAGTTAGGGTCACTGTCCCACTTACTCTAAGGACAAAGAGCTTGATGTCTTCCCAAAAGGCATGGAGGGAGAAGAAAGAAGAAATAATATGAAGGAACAGCATTCCAGAGATAGCTTTTTGCTCTTCAGTTCAGATGTTTAAATCAAAAGATCAGATTCATTTGTTCTTTTTTGTTTTCTTGTTTAAATTTTTAATCTTTTTCAGAATTCTACCTTCAGCGAGCTCTTATCAAAGGAAATTCCCCCAACTTACCAGTTTTACCTTTATCTTTCCATTGCATTATGGTTTATTCATATGCAGTTTTCATTTCCTATATATTTCTCATTAAAATAAGTGCCTCCAGTTATTCCACCTTCTCTCTCAACCCAACCTCCATGCCTGTATTGATACTCTGTCTGCCCCTGAATCCTTCTTGCTGACTTCAGTCTATCGGAAAAAAACCCAAGGGAACAGGGATGACCTAGGACCGACTTAAAAAATTGTCAGCATTTTCTCCTGATTAAGCATTGAATTTGTCTTTAGCCCAAATTTAATTTACTTCTGAGTCTTTCTGGAACAACATAGAAAGTAGCTATCACCAATTTAGGTTTAAACCCCAGAACTTTCTATAGCTCTGGATAAATGTGTTGGTTTTTTTTTTTTTTTCTAGTCAATATGAATTTGTGGTATCATACTGAAAAGGTTATATTGTAAAAAGTATTTGAATTCCCCTGCCAAACTGAAGGCATCTGAAAGTCCACACTGTTGAAAGACGCAAAACAAAACACTTTACTGATAACATTCCTTGCCATTTTCTTATTTCTGTCAATTCAAAATTCTCCACATTGGTACTATTTTTTTTTAGCTAAGTTATTACATTTCTAGGTCTTAAATATGATGACATGTGACTTCAGTGCTGTCTAGTGATGCCTGACAAATAGTAGTAGAGATTAATTTGCTAACTCTTGCATCCTTATCTTTGGTAGACCTGAATATACACATTTACAGAACTTTCCATATGTTCCAGGAATGTCAGTGTAGTTACCAAGGTGTGTGAAGATCCATGTGCTGTTAAATCTTTGCAGAAACTGGAGCCACTTATCCTGAGAAATGAATGTTAAAATTAATTCTAGCTATTGGTAGAGGACAAAGCTAATGTAAATGTCTTTGTAAAATGTTCATTTAATCATTTAGGTGAATGGCTGTAGGACTACAGTGGTCTGACAAAAAGAAGAGATTATGCTATTACACAAGTGTGACTGAATCTTAAATTGCTTTCAATTTTAAGCTGTCATTGAGATTTTTCATAAGTCTGTCTGTAGGCTACAAAATTGCTGAAGCATTTCTAAAGTGAGGAACAGACTAAATATCAGCACGTGCTTCTGGTGTAAATTCTGCTGTGGCTGTGGAGGAAAGTGATTATAAGGCTTATACCCTTAAAACATTTGCATGCAAAGGGCTTGGCATGTGGAAAATGAGGGACTGCCTTGATGATTTCAGACAAGTCACATGAACCAGATTTCCCCCAAGTCTTATATCTGAGTTTTGAGAGTTCAGTTTTGTGAGTATTTGAGACATGGGTATGAACTAACTACAGTGCCAATAATCTGTATTTGTAGGCTCTCTGCATCTGACCAAAGCATCAACAGCCCAGGCATCAAAAACTTCAGACCCTGGGAGCTTAACTCTTTGGTGTTTCTATTTCCCCATTACTAAAATGTGAAAAATAATACACTAACCCCCTGTAATTTAAGGTCTTATGGAACTAACTTTAGTATTAAGTGTTATGTAAATAGAAAATAAACCATAGTCCGTTGCATCTAAATGTTTACTAGAAATTTACACTTTTGAAAGCTCTTCCAAAATAGCAATTAAAAAGTAAAAATCTCTGAAATAATCTTACCCCTTTTCCAGAAGATACTGCACAATATCTATGTTCCCACTTGCACAAGCAGCCATCAAAGGTGTTTTGTAATATTTATCTTTTATGTCTACTGGCACACCCTCCTCAAGTGCTTTCTGTAGAGACAGAATGTCTCCTGCTTTGACAAGGTAGTTAATATTCATGTACATTTTCCTTGGCTCATCTATATACCAGGCACGGTCATCGTGCACAGGATGGGCAGATGGGTGTTCTCGGTTAAAATGGTAGCTATCAGCAACGTCCTGAACAGCCTCAATCATATACACAGGGAAGCCATCTTCCCTACGTGGACATGCTCTCTTTGGAATAACACATATCGGCACGGTGATGCCTCTTTTGCCTCTTTGCTTCTTCCCTTTTGTCCTCTTCTTCCCTTTGGTTCCAAAGGATGTTATAAGACAGCTTTTCTGCAGGTATTTAGAGCCTTTAAAAAATGTTTCAATGTTGATTCCCTCTTGGTGAGATCCCTCATGCATTTCAGCAATAGTTTGTATTTGGTCAGTGTCCACGAAAGCACACTGCTCCTGAATAACTGATATAAAATCATCTTTAGCTACTATCCCATCTCCTTGGTCAACGGCCTCAAATGCCTTGTGGAGGGCAGCCTGGTGCTCTAAGGACCAGTCATAGAGCCTCAGTGCCCAGCAGGGGTTGTCCTCCTTAGACCCAGACTTGGACTGTTTTTTAAAGGTCTTTTCAATTTTATGTAATTCTGCTGCTGCTGCTTTAAAACCCCCTTCCTTGGCAATGGCTCTTGGGGTCTTCGTTAACAAGTTTTTCCATGTAGGATCACAGCCTGAAAATATGAACGCAATTTCACTGATAATGCAATGGAATTCCTAATTACACAAAGTAGACTTATAATATACATGCAACTCATTGTCACGGGTTTACAATTTTACACAGCCCTAACTATAAGCAGTTATAGTAAATGAAACTGCATCAATGACCCCAGACTGGTCCATATTTGTTTCCCAAAGGAAGATTCATTGGGCAGCTCACACTCCACTTAATCTGTCCATTGATGAATATGTATAGAAAGGCAGAATTTCTGTGAATTTTACATTTTTACTTAAGGTGGTGAGCAAGGCTAAGAAGAAACAAACCAAGATTAAAATATCACTCCATGTTCTGCACTACAACCTTGCAATTTGGTAATGGACCACTAGTTAAATGTCTGAATCACAAGAACAGAACGTAGCATGTTGCATGGTTCTTTTGAATCAAAGATTGAACTGCTATGATCACAGCTGCTTTGGAGTGTGTTTCAATGCCCAGGGATGCCAAGTTTTCTCCAAGAATATACTGAGATTTTTTTTATTTTTTTTTTTTTATGAGCAGAAAGACAAAAATTCATTTTCTATTGGAAGTTTCAATGCAGTACTTTTAAAACCAACTAAAACCAGAACTGCTTAGCACAGTCCAATTCCAAATTATTCAAACCCATGATGTTTCTGATTTCTACTTTGAGAATTATTTTTTCTTTCATCTTAGCCACTTGAGCAGAAAAAAGTGATAATAGCCCATGTTAGGCACTTACTAATGAGAATTACATTTGCTACATGATATGCCAGAGAGTCAAATCCCTCATAAATGACAAATTAAATATTTCCTTTAGCACAGAAAAATAATATAAATGGCAGTTACAGAGTAATTTATTTGTAATGTACCTCGTTGTCCTATAAACTTGCAGCAAACTGCAAATCCTCCCTCTGCAGCGTAATGAAGTGGGGTGTTACCATTCATAGCAATCAGGCCCAAGTCTCCATTGTAAGCTGAAATAATCCTCAGAATCTAGAAAAACAAACCCAGTACCACCAAAAACTTTGTGTGCTTCTTAAGATGAGGAAGTGTGAGAGTGTTTTACAAAGGAATGCAGCACCATTTATTCCTAATTTATATAGTGAGGCCCATGCCCAGCGGATCAATACTCACAAAACATTCATGGTTTTTATAGTACTGTGCTTACTTAACTCAGGAAATGGAAACCTTGTTTTATTGTAGACATCAAGGACAATATTCACTCCTTCCAGCCTACTGCAGGCCACTATCTTAAAGTAACTCTGGCATTGCATGCACAATCAAAACTGCATAATTTCATATACTTTGAAGCCAGGGAATAAGGGAGAAAGTGCCTACTTGCAGCTGTTTGCATCTGCCCTTCTTATTAGGGCAACATTTCATCCAAGTTAAACAGCTGTGACATGCTACATAGGGAGAGAAACAAGCTCTCCAAGGGAGCTGTTCACACCAGACAGCCACACTCGCATGCACCCACTCAGAAGAACCTTGGTAAAAAAAGCTCTGCAGTTATGAGAGGGGGTCTATTGCTGCTGAATTCTCTCTGGTATTTAAAAAAGCTGTTCTTAACTGATAATTATTATGCTTTGATCCGCTGAGATACTGGCCTCAAAATAAAAAAGAAATTTTAAAAGCCCCAAACCAACAAAAAATAACCCAGGTTTAGCTTTGCAGCCATGCTCTAACACCATGACGGTACCTCAAAAAAGCCTCCTTTGGCTGCAAAATGCACTGCACTGTGTCTTTCAAGGTCAAATAGGTTCACATCGACTCCTCGCTCAAGCAGACCACGCACCAGCTCAAGGATACCTTCTCTTGCAGCTTCCATTAAGGCTGTGCGACCAGTAGCCTGAAGATAGCAAGAAAACAATTTAGAATTTGTTTCGTATGCTAATTCAGGTTGAATCAGATTGTTGCAAGGTGACACAAAACTGAAGGTCTCCTTAGGTATTATCAAAAAAAGGAGACAATCTAATAGTTTTAAAGACACTTGTATGTAAACTTTAGGAATCTAGTTGTAATGCTGCTATAACGTGTAGTCAAAGTCCAGCAACTTAAGGACATTATAAATTTTTTCCCCCTTGATTAGTTCCCATGAAAAACAGTTCCTTAGTTGAGGAATTCTTTATTCCTTTTGCATACTCTCACGTGTGCTTACAAAATCTAAAATAAAATACCACTGCTATAATGACAGGAGAAGTTCTAATTCTGGAATGCATTCTAGAATTCACATTCCAATTCATTAATGCTCTATCTTTTTCTAGATAATAGTGTACAGTTGTGATTTGCCGTAACTATTTTCTTTATGGTGGCTGACTGGTAGATCTGGTGACCTTCCCAAGAACAAAGCACATCTTGGATCAGGGATCACCTGCTATTTAACATGCTGGCCCACCAGCTCTTAGAATATCTGACTTGCCACTCTACAGAGGGGCAGAGAGAGCAGTGAGCCGTGGATATTGTCCCACTGAACCGTATGTTCATCTGTCTTTCTCTGGGTCTAGGAAACAACTCCTGTTATGTGGCCAAGTGTGTGCCCATCATATTACAAAAGAAAAAAAACCAACCCACAGGTTTCTCATATCACAGGTACACTGAGTGCATGAAGTGGAAATGTGCATGAGAGGATGGGATGAGGATGCCCAAACACTGGGTTTGCTATAGCTACAAGTGAGGAAAGATGTGGAAAAACTAGGACCAAAGCAAACACCATGGGTAGTTTTAAGGAAAAGCTTGAGCTTCTTGACTTGATTGACAGCACAGGGCTTCAGTCCTCCAGGTCTTTGTTAAACTAAGGAAGTAAATAAATGACCAAAATGTACAAAATAGAGAAAAAAAATTCTTATGCCTTGTCCCTGCCTAGGTTTCCTATCAGGTTTTTCATGGTGGAGTCACCTTTTAGTTGAATATTCACACACAGAGAAGCACACACAATCATGAAGGTTGGAAAAAGACCTCCAAGATCATAAAGTCCAACCAGCTACCTAGCATTATCATGACCAATTCTATTTCAGGATTGTTTTCTGAAAACCTTAGGGCACATTGAGTCAAAGTACAAATCAGTGTTGCTCCACTGAAGTACAGTGAACTGCAACTCCTAAGAGCTGGCCTAGTTACATTTTGGGTTTGTAAAATATTTGCATGCTAACCCATAAAAATCTGAATCAGGAGCTGTGATTCAAGCAGAAGACTTAAATCCCTGCTCCTGCAGAAAAGGGTTGTACAGCACAAGGGAAAGGGCATGTCCACAGAATTAAGCACTTGTCACTGCTCTATTATTTTAATGTGAGAATTTAAGGCCATATACTTGAGTCATTTGTTAACTATTCTACACTCCTATATATATGTTCTTAGAGAAATATTCATACTGGATTTCTTGCATTGGGATTTGCTCCTCTTTCCAAGAAATTCAGACATATTTCTTTAATATCATGAGCTTGCTCACAGGCTTGTAGAAACACAGGCTTCCCATCAGCAGTACAGTTGTTAACATCTGCACCATAATCCAAGGCAATCTGAGTGCAGCGGTAGTGCCTCCTTGTAGGTAAAATGCAGTAAAACAAAACACCTGCAAAGGAAATCAGCAGGGATTACAGTGCAACACTAAATTATTAGAAAGGCTACTTATGCTGTTAGCTTCACAGCTGAAAGGACAACTCCTTCAACAGGGACGTGACTTCTTTTTGGGTGTAGATTTCTAGTTTATGGCTTCAGAACTTGGGGAGTAAACTGGAATTTAGTATGTGACGGGTCATGGGAGGAATGTGATTCTCATTTGCAAGTTCTCTTTCAGTACTGGAAAGACCTATGATTTAACACCCTAGACTGTTCAGGGAGAATGATTTTCATTTTTATCAAAAGTCTTTTGACTAATAGCTTCTGTTAAGCTGTAAGAATCACCCTCAACCATGGCTGCTCTCTACGGATTGAAAAAAACTTATGTTGCAAGTGGTAACACAGTAAGAGATCATTTTATGGTATTTCTGGTCTGATACCTTTCCCTTGTACTTACCTTTCCCTTCATTATCCACAACAGTCATGTCTGCATTAGCTTTTACTAATAAATCCAAAATGAGCTCATGGCCTAACTCAGCTGCCCTCATTGCTGGAGTACGTCCCATTTTGTCCTGGACATCTGGATGAGCTCCCTGTTCCAGCAAGAAGCTGCACATGTCATCATCATTTTTCATGCAAGCCAAATGTAGGGCACTAAATCCTTCCATGGGCTCTGTGATATTAATGAGATTGGGGAATCCATTCTGGACCAGCTTTTCTATTTGCTTCTTGTCTTTCTGGTGAACACACTGAAGAAGTTTGTAGATCTGTAAGTTTAGAAGTCTGGTATCTACAGATAACATCCTGGAATAAGAAAAAAATGGCTTCTTAAAGGAAGTAATTTCTGCATGAGGAGACAGAAGAAAACCTGTTAACTCAGAGATGAGATTACAATTATGTGCCAGTAAGAACAGGAATCAAACTATGTTCAAGGCATGAAAATATCCATTTTAACTTGACAGAGCACTAAGCTTTGAATGAATTTATCTCATTTAGCATATACAGCACGTATAGAGACTCTATAAACACATGTAGCACCTTGTAAAATTTTCTTTCTAGTCTTTAAACAGTTCTGAAAAAGTCTTATTCAAGGTGAAAATTAAGTTTAAAAACTGTAAGACAACTGCTTTCCATTCAGGGAACTGTTATAATCTACAATTACTTGGAAGCCTAAGGGAAGGCTGATCATCTGTCATTTTACTACCTCAAAAGGAAAAAAAATAAAATCACAAGTCACGATGTCCTTTTGCACTTGCTGAAACATAAAATTGATGCTGGCATCACCTCAGCAGTACCTGAGCACACTTCTTTTTTTTGGTAGCTGATGCATGCTGCCCTTCTAGGCTATGTACATAAAAGAATACATTGCATTTCTGTGCAGCAAAACCCTTAAGGTAAAAAAAGATGCAGACAGTGGAGCGTGGAGCACTGCCCTGGAAACAGGTTCACCAGGTGATGCAATACATGTTTCTTGAGAAAAGTGTAGTGCAGAAAATGAGCTTCATGTGTGCCTCAATTCTGGGAGGTTTTTTTTAGGTTTTTAAGCCTCTTTTAGCTAGTTCTAGCACTTGTGGCTGGAGGATCAAACAAGGGTCAGACTTTATAAGGACCATTTCTGAAGCTTGCTTAAGTGGATGGGATGCTTCCTATCAGCTTCAGCAAGCCTTGGGTCTGCCTGTACCCCAAAATAACCCTGTGCTTACAGGACATGCAACAAAGAAAAAGTGGAGGAACAACATCCTGTTAGAGAATACTTGGAGTTTGTGAGGGTTTTTTTATTATCAATATAAGCCTGTAAATGTGACCACTCATCCTGGCTGCTGCTGGATGCTTTGTGGATGACCAAGAAAAGGTGAGTTTTAAGAGAGAGATACAGAAGGATGCACAATTTCAACAGACTTTTTGAGGCAATGTCTCCCATTCTGGAAGGGAAGCCTGAGAGAAAACTGCAAGCAAACTAGAAAAAAAGAAATCTAATCATGTTGGGAATGGATATAGAGAGGTAATTTTTGTAACACAGGTACAACATGACAGTTATCCTTTCTGTAACTACAATCTTTCCTATCTTTTGAAGTTCTGTGGCCAGCCTTCTTTGGGAACAACACAGACAGGGGTCAAGTTTACTGTTGGCAGATTTCTGAGAACTCTCCCTCTTGGGTTTTCTCTGGCTAAACAAACTACTTGGCTCTCTCTCCATGCAGCTGCCTAAAGATACCTGAGTCTGGTGCTATGCACAGAACAACCCTTTTACACCATCTGACAGATCTAACTGCACCCGATTGCTTCTCCCCTCTAACAGAGTTAAAATAGAGGTGTTTCAGAAGAGGAATAAGGAAAAGGGATGTACAATGCCTGGAGCCACTGAAAAGCTGCCCTTTAGAGTCCACGGAGCATTGGAAAAATATTGTAAAATGTTAATGTTTTGCTAGAAAAACTCTTTGTAGTTGTAACAGTTTTGACAGCTCTAGATCATGTGTTATTTGAATTATTATTAGAAGCTGCTCACTTGCAGAAGAGATTAAGTGGGCACTAAAATGCAAAGACTTTCTCTTTGCAATGAAATCTGGTCAGCATAGGTCAGCTGCTCCTGGAGTTTGAGGGCTTTCTCCATTTAAATATGATGTTGCTTAAATGCTAAATTGTTTTCTTATATAAGTCTTACACAACCCTCATTCTGATCATATACAAAGTCTATTCTTACATTGCATGATTAAATCATTAAGTACAATAACTCAAATCTGTCACCTGTGGTTTGTTTATTGTCACCCCTACCATGTGGTGCTTCTTGTGGCATATTGTCCTGTGAAAGGGAATAAATGCAGAGATTCTTTTTCCTACTGACAGAGGTTATGATTATAGTAGCACTCTAGTCCTAAAGCCTAGAATTGAGAAATAAGGCAACTTCTCTGTAATGCCCTGGTAGAAGTGAAAACTAAAGTCCCCTTTGGAGTCTGGCTTTTAGGGCCTGAAACATTATGAAGTAAGTTCTGAGCAAATCCTTAATATAGAAAGATGCTCTTCTGGCTTCTGAGCACAGGCAAAGAAGTGGTGTAAAGTTTGCAAGGTCTGTGGTGATGAACAGCAACAAGGTACTGCAGGAAATGCTCTTACATCACTTATACCACTGAAGTTCAGCAAAAGAATGTTTTTAAAGAGACTTAGATGGAGCTGACAAGATTAAATGGTCTGTCATATTCTTGTACCATTTGCCACCACCCTGCAGCAGTAAGGAATTTGGGTTTACTTCCAAAATTTTGATTCTTTTTTCCCACTGTTATTCATTATTTGCATCTTGATTTTGCACAATATATTTTTGGAAAGTCATTTAGGGTCAATGCCTGCCTTTTCTTCCCTTCTTTCTCCCTCCCTGAAGCTGCAAACACTGAAAAAATATATATATATTCTCCATGGAAATAGGTTAATAATGCTGCAGAACACAAGCAGCATTGCAGTTGGTAAAAATCTTAGTAACATTTGATGAAGGCACAAATGGATATAAGACTCAATGCATATAGATTTGGATTTATTTTATGGATTATCCTTGAGATTCAGACCAGTGCTAGTGCTACCTTTTGCACAAACACTGTCTCTGAAGTAGAAGCATCCAGAAGAAGCATTTTCTTAATCAGATTCTTGTTTTCTCACAAAGCTTTCCAAGCTGTGATAGAGGTACTTGAATAGAGAGGGAAGGTCTGTCGGACAGCACTCCCATTCACTGACTCAAAGCACGGCGCCTGACAGCTGCTGGAAGCACTTGTGACTTGTTTTTTAAAGTTTTTAACATGTTTCCTTTTCAACATTTCAAGTTGAAAATGTCCCTAAAATTATCACTATTCACAAAACAGTAAACAAAATTTCCATGTGTTTTATCTTCAGCAAGAGAAAATAGCTTAGCACTTTCTAAATTTAATCCATTGGCATGCTGTCCTTAGAGATAAGCATGAGCCCTATCTGCCAGTATAAAAGAAACCAACACGGCAGCAGTGCCACACTGTATTTACAGCTTTATACAAATCATTGCACTGGATTTTTTGGCTGCAACTAATGTTTAATGGGAGTGATGCAGCAAAATCCTCTTAAAACTGAGCTCCAGTACAATGAATAGCCTATATAATGCTGGGCCATCTTTTCGAGTCCATCTTGGTGTTAACTCTCAAGAAACGTTTTGCCTTGGGCTGAGGCATAGCTTAGTGCTGAGCGATGGTCACCTCTCTGGTGCTTCCTGTCTGAAGTGAGCATGTTTCAATCCTGTGCTGAGATTACAGCCTTCTGGAAAGTGTGGCCCAGCCCTGAGTGCTGTAAAGACAGTCCCGATGTTATAGCTGAATTAGGTCAAAAAATGTGTATTCTTTTGTCTTCAGTTTGCCTTGTAACTTCCAGTCACTGTAGTGTTCATCCGAACTGGAATGTAACAGAGGTCGAGCAGCCAGGAGGAGGTAGCCCTGGGACCGGCCAGCCAGCACCTGGCCATCAAGTGTATGAGCAACACCTGCTGGGGAGAGGGGCTAAAATAGGTTGCTTCTCATCTGAGAGAGAACTGTGGCTCTCTGCGAGCCCCTGGACTACTGGGGAGCTGGTGATAAGGTGTTGCTGGACGCAGGAGCAAGGCAGAACGTGCGCAACCACCCTCAGAGAGCCAAAGTGCCTAGAAGCAAGGTAAGGGATAATTCTGGTATTCAAAGAATGGTTTGGAAGGGACCTTTAAAGGTCATCTAGTCCAACCCACCCCTGCAGGGAGCAAGGGTATCTGCAACTAGAGCAGATTGCTCAGAGCCCTGTCCAACCTGATCTGGAATGTCTCCAGGCTTCTACTACCTCTCTGGGCAACCTGTTCTGTGTTTCACCACCATCATTGTAAAAATTTTCTTTATCTCCAGTCTAAATCTCCCCTCTTTTATTTTAAAAACATCATCCCTTGTCCTGTCCCTGTGTTAGGTGATTTTCTTGGGTTGAGACTCAGAGGAATGGGTGACACGTAGAGAACTCAGAGGAATAGGTGACACGTAGAGAACTCTGGCTTTAACGAGAGAGAAACGGCTGGAAAAGGAATAAATACATTGACAAGGTAGAGTTTACCCGACAGTGTGCTTAGGTGGTGAGAACTTGCTTGTCTGGCCGTGCAGAAAGGCAAACTGAGGTAACTTCCAGTCCACCCTCCTCGGAGAACGGGTGCTAGGCGTGAAGGAGGTGCTGATGCTGAGCGCGGAGTCTTTTAGGAGCCCGAAGCGCGGTAGCCCCACGGTGCCGCTCCTGTTGCACAACCCGCCGGCTCTACCCCAGCTTCAGCAGCAGCTGGGTAGGCGCTGCCTCCGCCGGTCTCCCCCGCACCACTCGGCTCTGCGGCTGCCCACCCCGGCCGCCGACCCATTCCTCGGGCACTCACCTGCAGAATCAGGGGCCCCCGAGAGCCTGGTGGCGACGGCCGGGCTTCCCCCTCCTCAGCACCCCGTCGCCCGAGAGGCTGGGGCCGCGTCCGCCGTTGCCTCCCGCTGTCTCCTTGGCAACGACGTCGCGCGGCCGGCCGTTGAGGCGGAGCGGGAGGGGAGCCGCGAGGCAGCTGCCCCTCAGCCGGGCGGGGAGAGGCGAGGAACGGACCCGGTCGCCCCCGGGAACTGCAGGGTGAGGAGGGGAAGGAAGCCGGGCCGCGGCGTTCCGAGCAGAGGGTTGTGTGGAATGTCGGCGAGGACAGAGAGCGCGACCGCCGGGCTCGGTGCAGCGATTCCCTGAGAGGGTGCAGTGGCCTGGCCCGCCCTAGGTGCTCGGGGCTGTGTCGACAGCGCTGCGTGCGCCGGATTGTGGCCAGAAGGTTGAGGGAACCGATTCTGCTCCTCTGCTCTGCTCTGGTGACACCTCAACTCCGGAGTACTGGGTCCAGCTCTGAACACAGGAGGGACATGGACCTGTTGCAGCAGGTCCAGAGGAGGCCCCAAAAATAATCCAAGGGCTGGAACCCCTCCTGCTGTGAGGACAGGCTGAGAGAGTTGAGGTTGTTCAGCATGGAGAAGGGTCCAGGGAGACCTTGTTACAGCCTTTCAAGTACTTAAAGGGGTCTTGTAAGAAAGATGAGGACAGACTTTTTACCAGAGCCTGTAGTGACAGGACAAGGGGCAACATCTTTAAACTGAAAGAAGGGAGATGTAGACCAGATAAAGAAAATGTTTACAGTGCAGGTGGTGAGACCCTGGCCCAGGTTGACCAGATTGGTGGTAAGTGCACCATCCCTGGAAACATTCCAGGTCAGGTTGGACAGGGTTTTGAGCACCCTGCTCAAGTTGAAAGTGTCCTTGCTCACTGCTGGGGGTTGGACTCGATGACCTTTAAAGGTCCCTTCTAACCCCCACTGTCTATGATTTTAGGATTTTCGTGTGTTGTCTCTTGCTTTCATGGGGGGAAAAAGTGTTTTGTGTCTTTCTGTGGTGTTACAGGGAAGAATGTGGATGTCATGACCTTTGACATTTTCTTGCTGTTGACTTTCTTGCCAAATCTCCTTTCCTCCCATGGAAAGCAGTGCAATATAGTTGTTTCACCTCAAACTTTTACTAGAATCACTGGACACAAAAATTGGAATTACAGGAGCTGTGTATAACTGAACATCATATGTGTCCCCAGAGGGTTTGTATAGCACTATAGTACAAATGAGGTGTGTTAGACTTGAATTAGAAACATAATTGTTCCTAGACCTGACTGGAATGAGAAACCTGTTAACAGGAGAAAAATGTCAGTGACAACAAATGGGGAAAAATGCTCAGAACTGTTTTGAGTGAGTTGAAGCATAAGTCATTCTAGAAGGCAAATGCCACTAACACTGGGACTTCCCAAGCTCTCTGTATTTATTTTCTGTCTATTTCCTTTAGTGTTTAGTTTCAGCTTTCTGGTGCCACAAACCAATGGCCCTTCATGCTTCCCCAGGGCTCAATAATGTTGTATGAGATGATGGTCAGCTGCTGCAGTGAGACTGTTTGTCTTGTACCTAGTCAAGACTGGCTGTTGAATCACGTGTAGAACATCTCTAACATTAGGAAGTTCAAGGGAAAAGTAATTTTTTTGACATAAAATATCTTTTGCCAGGGAAGTGGTGATGCACAGCTGGATGCATGTCCAACAGGTGATGCAAGGCATGCGACTGGTGAGTCACAGCAATACATACAATCATAGAATGAGCGTCACTGTAGCATAAAGCATTTCATTATTTTTCCTGCAAGGGGCGTCATTTGTACAGTAGCTGTTTTGTGCTAACCCTTTGTAGCATGAGTTGGCTCCATTACTAGTCTTGAGTTGTTCTTTGGTTGATCGGTCTCCTCTTTGGAAATATGTATAGTGCATGCTCTTCTCTGCTTTCTCCTTGGTCACACTGAGTAGATGCTGCAGACATGGCGTGGCAGAAGATGTTTCCCTGCCTGTTTTGTCTAATATTAAAGATTTTTTTTTTTGCTTTAGCTATTGTCACATACAAGGGACATATGTCTTGGCCCAAGGACTACATGAATTCTCCTTTTTTCACTTTGTACCGTAACACAATTGCACAATAGAAAATCTAGCACATGTATTTTGAAATTTAGTCCAGTATGAAATAACTGAAGGTCCTTTCTTCAAGAACTGCATGACTTGAATCTGGAAAATGTGGGAAATCTGGAACTAGACCATAACAAGTCAAGGTACTTGGTATTTCACCCCAAGTGTGGATGTGTGCATAAGTGCATGTGTGTTTTGAAGGGGTATTTAGATTTTAGTGCTAGATTTATTTTCTCATCATGATAATCTTTCCATGAGCTTTTTAAGAGTGACAGTAAGGACTCGTGGTTCAAGAAGCAAAATATCCTTTTTCAATAGCTGATGCTGGGTGTTGCAAAGCACTGTGGCTTCAAGAGCAGAGCATCTCTGCCTTGCTGGCTGCTGCTCTGGTATTAGGGTACTGCAGCAACTCCAAACTAAACAGGATCAGGGTTAGAGAAAATTACAGTACCTCCTGTCTTTAGAGATAAATCAAACTCACCAGAGGAAATCATTGCAAGGTCTGAAGCATCAAGGTGTTTGGGCACTTTTTGGCCAACAGCTCAGTTTTGGAGGAGTGCCAAGCTAATGCAGAAAATACAAGTGGAATGGTGATGTTAAAAGTGTATGGAAAAAAAGGTGTAAACTGCCCAGATCTTAGAGCTTTGAACATACCCTGGAGTCTTATAGCTGGAGATTAAACTTCCAGAGCTGAACCTGGGAAACATGTCACAGTACAAATCGAGACCTACTTCTTGCATGGTTTGGTACAGACCAGGGTGGCTGCATGCCACTCGAGTCTTCACTGAGGGCAGTGCTGTCCAGAGGCTTGATGTGTTATAAATTAGTGTGGTCTTGAGGCTGATTTGTCTTGGATGCTCTAAGTGTGCACCCTCCCCTCCCACACAAGGACATCTCTAGCAGATCACAGTCAGGAAGGAGAAGTATCCACTCCTGGGACAATTTCAGAGGTGCTTCATTGGCTTCATGGTTACCTGGATGAATGCAATCTCTGGAGGCCATAGCAGATAGGTTTTACCTACTGTGTCAGCATCTGATAATAAAATAATCTGTAGTAAATTATTTCCTAATGAGAATTATTCAAAAAACCCCATTTATTTCTGAGGAACATATATATTTACCCTTGTTTTACACATTCCTAAACATTAGCCTCAATTACTTCTACAGCATACCTGCTTCCTCATGATAGGTTACTGTCATTACTGGTTATGCCCCCATTGCTGATATGGCCACTTTACAGCTCCAAAATGGACCAATTACACATGAAAAGATTTCACTGCTGAACAGCTGCTTCAAAGTATTTGAAATACAAAGGCTGTGAAGTTTTGTTTGATGCTAGCAGAAGGTGCCAGACTGACAGCACTATGCAGTCCCTGTGTGGAACAAGTGGAATAATAGAGCTGTCATCCTCAGTAGCACTTGCTGTCTTTGTGTTATGCTGGGTTTTATCTGTCGATGTAAAAGCACAAGGATGCTACAAGCATCCCGCAGCCAACCTCTGGAAGGAGACTGTGCACTATAAAGACTCTCGTGCTGGTTAGCATTAGAGTCCTGCCGACATCAGTGGGAGCTGGGCTAGATGATAGCCTGCCTTCAGATGGAAGCTGTTCTTGGCAATTGCATGGTTTTTACTTAAGCCTTTTACTGTACAAGTAATTAATATTGTTACTCTCCAGATTCTGATGCTACTGCAAAAAAATCTGCTGCATGATGCACTTGTCCAGATTTGCCAGTTAGGAGAATGACACAAATGTACATATTTGGCTACTTCTGAAGGTTTCCTGGACTGTTTCAGCTAGCTGCAAGTTACACTGAGGGAGCATGACATCTAATTAGGGTGTTAATATTGCTAAGGAGCAATAAACCTCACTTCCAGCCCATCCAGAACACTGCAATGGGACCAAAGTGCTGCTGCAGCTGTTCAGGGGGTTTGTGTGAAACTGGTGGTGATGCCCCCAGCAACACTTACTGGGAGTGCAGAGGTTCAGCTCTTCTACCTGCCAGAACAGGCTGCAGCCCAGGCCAGGGTGTTGTCATGGGGGACTTGCTCAAATTGTGCCCCCTCAGATTAGGGGAATAGTCTGCTGGAAGGAACAATGAAATTCTAGAGATGATATTTGTGTCACACAGCAGCACAACTACCTCAAAACTGTGCTGGTAGGTAGTAACTCTGCTGCTCCTTGTCTTACATGTCAATTTTCTGGGCTCCACTCTGTTTTTTTGATGACACTGTATGAAGCTGTTAATATCACTCAGATCAATGCACAACTTACTAACTAATTTAGCTTCACTTATTTTGCTCTTCTTTATACCTTTCTATAGTTGCTTACTGCAAAAACCACTTATTCTTTCTGCCAATTAATAAGCCCTTGCATATAAGAGAAAATTCATAAATAACTGATGTAAGCACTAAGTAAGAAAGCCCCACAATGGCTGGAATTTACCTCCTGACCAAATCTCTGTAAAATCCATGTGTGTGTAGTAGAGTGCGCCATAGCCCATGGTGGCAATATATCTGCTTATGTACTTTATTAGGTCCCTGATCCTGTGTCTCTGGAGAAGAGACCTGGGAGGAAAGCTGTGTCTCTGTTGTGGTGGTTGTTTTCAAAGGGAAAAAAAAAAAAAAATATCCCAAACTGTCAGCAGGGTTTATAAAAGATGGCTAGTGATAAAAGGTAATGTGTTCTGATGAGAAGTTATCTGTTGAATGCAACCTGAGATGAACACTATATAGAGAAACAATCCTAGGAAAGTGTTACTGTCTACTGGTTAGCTGTCTACTGGGAGAGAAGCATTTAAGAGTGGTGTCAATTAAGTTGTTTTGGTTTTTTTCTCCCTTTTATTTTTGCCACCTCAGTTTTACTAGAACACTGTAACTGTAATTATGTTGTAATTACAGCCACCTTGTTGTAAACACAACTTTCTTGTATCCATCTGCACTTGCTCTTGACTTGAAGTAAATGTGTTTTCAGGGATACTGTGTTCCTACCCAGGGAAGACACTCCTCACCCAGTGATATGAGAAGAGACTCTTATTAAGTCCAGGGACTCCAAATTCAATCCCACTACTTTGT
This sequence comes from Megaceryle torquata, assembly GCA_024611175.1. Lineage (NCBI taxonomy): Eukaryota > Metazoa > Chordata > Aves > Coraciiformes > Cerylidae > Megaceryle > Megaceryle torquata. The sequence goes on along the minus strand of JANIJG010002960.1, from coordinate 7,923 downwards.
TTGTTTTTTTTTTTTTAAGTTTGCTTGTCTAATGCTGTGCCTTGGAGCCTGTATAACTCGGGAGTATTTCAGATGATGTCCAGTGAGAGTGCATCAGGCCTGTTAATAAATGAAGCTCTGATTAGTTCTTTATATGTTGATCATAATATTAAAAGCTGAGGGGGAAGATAAAAGATAATAATTTTGTAGTTATTTTTTAGTTAGCTTTCACAGCAATGAAAATACAAACTGCCTTCAGTTGTCCCATCTGTTCTCATCCAGCCTGTCACTGTATCCCCTGTGAGATACTACACACCACACATTCTTAATTTTCAAGGCCAAGGAATAAATGTTCTGCAAGTGTTGCTCATCAGATGTTAAATGAGGCCACTGAAATATCGATCACATACTTCACCACATGCACAGAATATAAAGAAGGAATTTTCAGTTGGAAGTATTTCATGTCATTGGTACCTGGGGGGCAGCTCTTCTGGTGGACCTGGCTCTCAGCAAAAACTTAGTGCTGTAGTTTTTAGAAATGCAAATAGAAGGGAGACCATTAATCAAAAGGGACACTGTCTCTGAGGTAGAGATAAGTATGTGTATCCTGGAGCTGATGGAGGAACATCTGGGTTTCAAAACTGCTTGCTGAGTTCAGTGCCTGCTTACTGTAAGGAAGTTTAATCTGCACAAATGACAGTTAAGAGTATGAAAGTAACCCTTCCAAAGCAATGTAAGGCTGCTGAAATCCCTAAGGTCAAGCAGGGGGAATTCCTATGCAAGAAATCAATTGGTTCATTTGGAATAAGCCTTGTTTCTATTCTCTTGCTTGGCCTTGCTCAGTTGTGGTTAAATGAGGAGAGTGATGATAATCACCTGATAATCTTGCTGTTGGTGGGCAGGGGAACACGTGGGAGCTGTGGCTTGTCCTCTTACCAATTCCATCTCCAGGGATGGGTCCACCATTAGGGCAGAGAAGTAAGATGTTCCACAATCTGAAAAAGCTGCAGTAAGATGGCAGTTCTACTGCTGAATGTTATCAGGAGATGACCTGGAAGCAGTCAGTCTGTTTGCTCATCTTGCCTGATGCAGGCTGCCTGATCGCTCACCACAAAAGAAAGTAACTTTTCTCAGTAGTTCAATAGGAAAGACTTCCCAGGTATAGGATGCAAGTTCTGGTTCAGACCAAAAAAGTTAACTAGGTCAATCTAGAGCAGTCTTTGGTTTGATATGGCTAATGCTCCATGCTGCTGTCCTGTATCTACCAATGTCACCACAGTTGATCTCAGCTATTCCAAGATCTTTTGGTCCCAGAGTTCTTGGATTTGGTGCCATGCCACAACTAAGCCAAATTTAAAACTCTATATGTGAACTGGCAATACTTCCCACAACAGTTAGTAGGAGACTGATAATGAAGCCACTGTGCTTGACTACTCTTATAGATACATGTTACTAAAGTTTTCTTGGTTATGGTAATAGATTTCTTATTTTTATTTTTTTTAATCAGACCTTATATAAGACATTATACTATAACAGTAGCAAAAACAGAGCTCCAGGGGTATGTTTTTTCTAAGCTACAGGTTGCTACTGCTTACTGGTATCTGTCACCTTGGTGTTCAGCTGACTACACTTTAAGTTAACACATTGATTAAGCCAGACATTAAGATAGAGTTTACTAGGGACTGAACACTCATTTGTAAATGGAATGTGCTACTTATTTTCCAAAATACATGACATACTGGCTTTGTAACAGATTTATCCAGAACAAGTGAAAACGTATTTAATTGTATTTAGCCAAGATGCTGTTTCCATATAACAACTTTATTATTTTACTCTTCCTAATTTTCTACAGCCACTTAACTCTATTCAAAGTATTTCAAGCCCTATTGCTCATTCTTAACTTTCCATTAACCTCCTCCCATCACCTCTAATAAAGTACTACTCAAGTTTCTACAAATCAGGTCATCACATCTCTGCTGTAATGATTTCAGTGTGCTGTTGCCCTGTGGGCTGTGCTCCATTTTGTCTCATCGTATCTCTAACACCGTAACCTGTGATTTCTGGGGGCATTAGATTGAGCCCTAGCTTTCACAGTTTAAAAAGCTGCCTGGCTTGAGTCGCAGAACCAACACAGGCTTATGTAAGTTTTACTTTACTCAGTGCATAAGACAAAACAGAATCCATCACAACAGTTGGGAATAAAGCACACACAAACACCAGTGCTTTTTCCTTCAGCTTCGCTACCATGTATCGTGCCTTGGGTGCAGGAGACGTTAAAGCATCTACCATAGCATCTACAACCTCACTGCCATTAATGCTTCCTTCACTCAGTATGCTGTTGAAAAAGTTTGCCCGCTCTTGAACATACTCCTTATTGTAAACTGCCTTTTCTTCTTCACTGAGTTCATTCCAAATCTCTTCGGCACTGACTGGTGGCTGAATTTTTGTAGAGCGTGCATAATTTCCTGGCTGAATAATACAGACCTAAAAGCAAGATGTAAAACTTATCAAGATGCAATCACTCATTCTGAATTCAGTTAAATACTATAGTCAGTAAAACAGATAAAAAGCTTTCTGCAGACAGATTTCTTCCAGAAAACACTGCTTTTTTTAAATGTTAACCTTAAAAACTTGACTGAAATCAAATATATTCCCATGAAATATTGTAATATTGCAGGGGTGCTTTATTCTGACTTCTTCATTTTGTTCTGATGTTAATGTTCTTGATTTGACTACTCAGCATACTGCTACAGAATGCAATAGTGCATCTTAGATTTTTTTTTTTTATAGAATGCTTAATGGTATAAATGTTTTGACAATACCGAGACAAAGCATTTCAGTACAACTTTGATGTCTCCAAAGTGTGGAATACTTTGGATTTTTCACTTGGTGGTGAATTTTGCAATTGGTAACTTTTTGCCCCTGTTTGGGACAAATGGAGATGTCAAAGAAAATTAGAAGGTCCTGGAGAACTAAGTCCTGTTTTCCCCAAGTAGGTGTAATTAAAAGGAAAACAGGTGTTGTCAGCCAAGGACAGAGGGGACCAAAGGTCCTAGTCTAGCTCTCCCTTGAGGCCTTAGCAAATTTTTGTAGATTTCTGCACGTGTAGATTTAAATTGAAAGCACGCAAATCCTAAACTACTCCACCCCTTTTCTTTGAATGTACTGTTGCTGCATTTCTGCTGACTTCTGAGGCTTCTGGGGAATTTCAGAGCAGGCTGAGCACTCACGGTATGCATGCTTTTCCTCAGCTAGCAGCAGGCTCATTTGAGCTATTTGTAGATATTCAGTATTTAAAACTCAGTGCCATTTAACTGACCTGATTTCTAAAGACTACAACACAAGGTGAGGAAAAACACCACCAAGATCTGTAAGAGACTTGGGGATCTGACAGGTGTTCTGGAAAGTCTGTAGTAATATAAAATCTTAATGTCTCCTGTCTGCCACCCAGCCCATCTACCAGAAGCTCCAGCAGACAGACTGTGTGCAGAGCTGGGAGCATCTTAAGCTGCCTCAGGTTGCTTTATCACAGGGCATCTTTGGGTGCTATTTTCAAAAGTGTTTAGTATTAGCCAACCTAATGGCAACAATAAACTTCTCACATTCATTTTAAGGAAAGGAGGTTTGAAAACTTCGTGTTTTGGAGCTTTGTGGAGTTGACTAGGAGAAAAGGAGAGATGATGCTTTTCCCCCTTCCTTGATTTTCTGTAGCTTTCCTTTTAATGGAAGACACACATACTTTTGTTTCCTGTAGACAGCCAGCTTGCCTGGATGGAGTTCAGTGGAACAGAGCAATAGCTCCATCTGTTCCTTGCCATCTCTGGGTGACTTTCTCCTGAAAGGATGAAGGGTATGACAGGGCAGGGGAGGGGACCACAGGGAAGAGGGGCTCTGCGTTCTGCAGGCTCTCTGCAGGGTAGGTTCTGAGGTGCATGCCAGACAGTGTCTTGTATACAGTAAGAAACAGAAAAATAACTTTCCTATATATTCTGGAAATGTTTGTCAGCCTGGCTCACTATTGTGTGCTGGGGCTATTTTGGGGGTGAGGAAATGGTAAAAATCCCAAAATGACCAAAGTAGCTAACCTGTTAAACTAAGCTCTTCCATGCATTTGAGATTATCCTAAGCTAATCAGTTCAAATCCTCATCATGCTGTGTGGTATTAGGATGTGTAAAATCACTTGCATTTTATAGCATTTTGTATTTATACAAGAGGGGTAGTTAATAGATGCATAGCAGTCATTTCTTCCAACACAAAGCTTATGAACAGTGCTGTAAATCTGTGTACATAAAGAGTGCACCAATGTAAATCCTCTAGGGAAGACTTTCAGTGTCCGAGTGTTGCAGCAGTGGAGTGACTGAGGAAACAGCCCAGAGAAGCTACTTAGTGATCTGAGCTTCAGATTTGACTATCAGTGTTGCTTAGTCAGGGCACTAAGAGCACTTGTAGAGCCTCTTAGGTTAAGAGAATAAAAATGTAATTACTCTGCACGATACTGCCTCTTGCATTATAGCTGTTCCCACAAAAAGGAAAGAGCTTTTAAGCACTGATGTTGAGAGAGAAAATAAAAGAATTCCTCAGGTAGGTGACAGGCCTCACTTCTCACTGCACAGCACTCACTGCCCTGGGCTCTTTGCTCCTGCAGCCACCCTAGAGAAAGTTTCAGTTACCTAGTGCTGTTATGAGCTCTCCCAGAGCATGGCACTGCTCAAGCAGCCCTGACTCCAAAAGTTCCTCCACTGTAGAGGATGTGGACAAAGGGTAGAAGTTGCAGTGTTGGCACAAAGAAAAGGGGCACTATCCCATAGCTTCTCAGCACTGCAAACATCACCCAGATCTGCTGCTGTCCATGATTTACAGCTCATTGATTAGCCCCAGATGAACCACCTCTTTCCAAGAGGAAGCTGCAGACATGGATTCAGCTCTGATCTCAGTCGTTGTCATTTGGATGCATAGAGCTTACTTCGCACAGATAATTTTGCATACACTTGTTCTTGTTCCCTTGGCCAAAATTTCCACCCCCACATCATTGTCTGGTATTCTTTGTGCAAGTCACTTGCTTCTTTCTCCACAAAAAGATGCATCTCCTCTCTGTAGGAAGATTCAGGAGTGAAATGTCTCTCTTCCTCATATGAAAATCAGTATTAGAAATAGCAGGGAGTTTCACACAACAGCTACCTGTTACATCACTTACCTGGACACCAAACTTCTTCATTTCTAGTCTTAGAGCATCGCAAAATTTTTCAATAGCTGCTTTAGTCATGGAATAAATGCCATTTCCCAGAGTGAAATAGGCAATAATGCTGGACATGAAAACAATACGTCCTGGAAAGAAAATAGTGCAAGTAACATAACTTAGTTCTCAGTCTTTAACATAGAATTGATTTACTTAAGTCTTCTGAACTGCTAATGAGGTGGTATTTAGCATGATGCTGTTTTACTCCACAGTATGGCAAAGCTGGGCTGTGTAAGTGTGCAGCCCCAGCACAGGAGTGCGCTCAGCAATACTGATCAGAGAACTCCACACAAAACTCTTCTTTTTTATTTAGTGACAGATGCTGGACTAGAAAAAGTGCAACGCATTCCCAACATGATTCTTATTCCTTCTGAGTCTGAGGCAGGATGAAAGAGATGGAAACAAAGTAGTCCCCTAAAAACTTTAGGCTGAAAAAATAGTAAGAAAAGACTACACTAGTAGTAGAAGGAGCACTGCGGAGGAGAGGAACAGATGATTTTTCCCCGCAGTGGATATACGACTACCGATTCCTTTTTTTCTGAGCTTATGAAGGCTCTGCACTGAGACCTGGCTTACAGCTGTGCATATAAAGTCAAAATCAGACTGTACAGTGATAAGCTTCAACAAAGAAAGGTGACTTGACAAAATGTGTGCAGCTTTACACTGCCTTGCTGTAATTTTCCTGATCTGTGCTGCTTTTCTTCTCTTTGTAACTCTTGCCAAGCGCAGGCATGCCTTAAGTAGCAGGGATCTCTGATTTGTGGCACTGTGCTGTCATTCATTCCTATCATTTACTTATAAACTTCTATCACCTAGTCATACTATAGAGTAATAAATGTGTGAATGTGGGAATAGAAATTTGAGAGGTGAGAGAGTGCCTTAGCACTAACAATATAGAGAACAGAGCTGCACACATCTGTGGTCGCTGCCACAGATGCAGGTAATGTCTGACCAAATGGTCTATCTACCCTTGTGGGCTTATCAAAAGGGTATCATGGGAGAGCAGTGAAATCTGTCATTTTTAATTAGATTCCCCGCCTTCCTACACATCATCTGGAATAAATCTTACATACAACAACAGGAGAGCAACTACCAGCTTGCTGATCAAGATGCTACCTCAGCTGGCCTGGCCATCTGGTAGAGTTCTGGGAGAATGTTGCTCCTCTCAGATGCATGTTTCATTCTAGACTGGAGGGCAATACCTCCCTTTACAAGTATTAATAATCTTGAAGATTTTATTGGAACAGGTACTCATCCTAAAATGGCAGTAATCCCTTTCCTTCAGAACACAGCTACTGGAAAGCGATGGTAGGATGACCTCCACCTCCATTGTCCAGTAGCTAAGTGATCTGGGGCACACACCCAGGATGTGGGACACATCATTTAACTACTCTCTTTGCCTAAGGTGATTGAAGCCCAGCTTTCCCAGAAGAATGCTCTAACATCCATAATTGAAGCTTTTCATTTGGAGAGGCTACTTGCTGCCCCCCAAACACATAAGCTTTAGCTGTCCTGGCTGTTCCTGCAAGGAAGGAGACGGGTAACCTAGAATTCATCCTAGAAGTGCCCTGGCCTTCTCTCCTGCATAAACAGTACTTGAAAATGGAGTGTGGGCAAGGCAGCATTGACAGCCAGCTCTTTTGAGATAAGGTACTATATATGTGCAGCCACCTGGACCAAAATCTTCTAAAAGTTTATGCATGTGCTTAATATCATAGAGTGAATTAGTTTCTTTTACTTCAAAGTAACCCCTTCAAGCCATGAAGGCAGATAAATGCCTCCGGATCAGCATCACAGAGTTTCAGCAGAAAGTAGGACATCACAGAAAAAAAAGTGATGTCTCCCTGTGTAGTGGCCACATAACATACTCACTGGGTCTATGTGGTAGGTAGCACATTCTTTTACAAAAAATAATCCACCTTGCAGTATTTATAGGTTTCTTTTTTCTTGCATCAGAATATCATCAACTAAAGGCAACCAAGAAGAGAGCAATAGAGTAGCCCAAAAGGGGATGCTTTTACCTTACCCACATTTTGTGTTAACAGTGACATCTGGGGCTTCCAGGTGAAACCTTACTGTGCTCGATGATGCTGTGTACACACAGAACAAATCCTCACCTTAATGAGCTTACAACTTAAATACACAAGCAAAACAAAAGGGGGAGAAAGGAAAAGGGTATCTTTGTTTCCCAGATAGAGATGGGGACAGGTAGGGAACAAACTGCAAAGCCACTGAGACATGCAGCAATCTTGTAGAGGACTATTTGAGCCATTTCTTCGCAGAAGAAAGGATAAAGTCCACGTGTACAGAGGTCCATGAACATGCATTTATCCCATTGGATACCCATGCATCTCTGTATGGCACTATTTCACATGCTTGAAGTTTCCTGCCCAGGGTCACAGAGAGGATCTTGCTAGGCCTGGAACTGAAACCTGGATGTCTCTAGTTCACCTCTGTAGGATGATCCTTCCTCTCCTAATTGCCAAACAGTAAAACAGTAAAATAGTAAAGCATAGATAATAAAGTTAAGCAGGAGTTTATTGGATCTTTTTCTGTTTTCCGACTGAGATCTTGCCTGAGCTTAATGATCTACTGTAAGCACTTTTTTCTCTCTTTCTTTTTTTGAGTCCAACACAGATAATTCATTATTTGTAAATACTTCTTTTCTCTGTAAGGGTGTTTCTATGTATTTCAAGGGTATACCCCC
>JANIJG010002959.1:31242-53468 GCA_024611175.1 Megaceryle torquata | reverse complement strand
GGGGTTGATCAGATTTCTTTCATGGCGTACACTATGCAAAAACTCAGAAAGAAAACAGTAGACATGCTTGTGATTCAAGCTGCTGATTTGGAGATCAGGATATCTGGAAACTCTTACAAGTTGTGTGTGTTTGAGCTGGGGGGCTGCACACACTGGGCATACAATTAACCTCAAATCCCATTCTTATAAAACTGGAGTCATTGTACTTTCCTCCCAGGAGCACTGGGAGGAAATACTGTTAATATTTATGAGATACTTACATACTGTGGTGATGAATATCACAATAGGAGTTACCACTACTAGACAAGTAAGAAATAATTTCATTAGAGTGTATAGTAGCCATCTCCTGTTTGCTTTCCCCCCATTTTGAGAGTAAGGAGCTGCAGTTACCAGCATAGATGGTTAAATAACAGAGTGATAGAAGCTCCCCACCAGGCAACTGTACTTGTTACTACTAGAACTGCCTCTGCGTGGCTGATAAACCAGCCTTCTTCTCCATCACAAAGCAGGCAGGTGGTAGAAGTCCTCCTACCGTGACCCTCAGGTATTGTCAGGCTCATCACTTTCGGTTATTCACCGTTTGATTTTTGGAGTTTATCTTTGATCAAATTCAGAGGATAACAAAGGTTGTTCAGGGAGTTCTGGGCTACTACCAGGACAGTTTTGTGAAAAGACTTGGTTGGAAACTTTTTGGCCATAGTAGCCCCATGCATCACTACAGACTGGGGGATGAGTGGCTGGAGAGTGGCCTGGCAGAGAAGGACCTGGGAGTGCTGGTTGATCACTGTCTGAACATGAGTCAGCAGTGTGCTCAGGTGGCACAGAAGGCCAAAGGCATCTTGACCTGTATCAGGAATAGTGTGACCAGCAGGACTGGGGATGTAATTCTCAGCACTGGTGAGGCCTCACCTCAAGTACTGTGTGGAGTTCTGGGCCACTCACTTCAAGAAGGATCTTGAGGTGCTGGAGCAGGTGCAGAGGAGAGCAGTGAGGCTGGTGAAGGGACTGGAGGGAAAGTCTTATGAGGAGAGGCTGAGGGAGCTGGGGTTGTTCAGCCTGGAGGAGACTCAGGGGACACCTTGTCACTCTCTACAACTACCTGAAAAGAAGTTGTAGTCAGGTGGGGGTCGGGCTCTTCTCTGAGGCAACTAGTGACACGATGAGAGGACATGGCCTGAAGCTGCACCAGGGGAGGTTTAGGTTGGATATTAGGAAGCACTTCCTCGAGGAAAGGGTGATTAGACACTGGAATGGACTGCCCAGGGAGGTGGTGGAGTTGCCATCCCTGGAGGTGTTTAAGGAAAGACTGGATGTGGTGCTTAGTGACATGGTCTAGCTGATGTCATGGTGTTGGGTCATAGGCTGGACTTGATGATCTTGGAGGTCTATTCCAACCTCAGAAATTCTGTGATTCTGTGAAATTTCCAATGTCTTTCTTCTGACCTGCTTTGTGGGCAGAAAAACCAGTAATGTATTACTAAAAAGTAATGTCTGGTGCATGCAGGTCTCAGTGTTTTAAAAACTTGAATGCAGCAAAGCTTGATTGTATAAGGTGGCTAAATAATAGTATCCCCATTTTTCAAATAGTGGGCTGAAGCAGAAGCCTTGCGTGATTTACCCAGAACCACAAACATCTAATGCTGCAAGTGTCAGTGAAGCCAGGTTGTACATGCAAGCATAAATGTTTATGTGTGCTAGCACCTGAAGTACTTCCCATTTGTTTGAATTCAGAAATTATTTGCTTTTTTTCTCCTTTAAAATCATACATATGTTTCTGTTTTCTTTCTTCAAATATGGCAGTCACTTCTAAACATTTTAACAGATTTTTTAATTGCTCAGTGCTTTGGTACAATATTAGTATTAATTTTGTTGTCATCTTTTAAGTTTTAATATGTTTTTTCCATAGTGAAAATTAAAGGAACACTTTCCATGGAGTAATGGAGCAATGAACTGCAAGAATATCATACTGAGGAAAAGTAGTTTATTTGTGTTAACATAGATCAGTTGGTATGAGTTTTTTAGTAGTGTGTTTTAGAGGAGGACTGTGGTATAGCAAACTTGCAAATGAACATTTTCACCTGCAACTGGGATTTTAGCCTTAAAAGAATAAAATATATGAGATGGCATGTGGGGATGCTTAGTATTTGTAATATATAGACCAAAATGGTTTTTTATAGGGATTTGTAATTCACCTTCCAGACCTTTCCAGGACTTTTCTTTTTTTTTTTTTTTTTTTAAATTTTGAGACTTTGCAAGATGAGCAGGAAAGTAAAAGAAACAATTTTTGTTTTGTTTTGAATGCTTGCTTAATAGATTTCAGTTTAAGTGATAAACTCAGCATATGTGCCAAATAATTTATCATTATAATTTCTGATGGCAACAAGAATAGCATTTTTCTATGTACCAAGACTCTGGTTTGGTAAAAGCAGTTAAATTAAATTATGCCAATTTGAAAGTCAAAACCAGTTGAGTTACACAAGAGCATGCTTTTTCTGGTCAAAATAGGAAACATTTGGGATATTTTGGGGGTTATGTAAAGACTTTAATTTGTAACCACACTGTGTATGCTCAGTCTAAGTGGTAGACAAGAATAGTTGTTCATGCGATTTGCCGTTTCTTCAGCACATTATTTAAACCATATTACTGCTTATATTTTTCATTTTGAATGATAGTTAATCCGAGCTATGATTAATCCTTTTAACATGTGGATAATTTAAAAAAGATGTGCACGTACTGTTTACTTACTAGACATGTCTAGATGCAAGTACTTTTAAATGTAGCTTGTTTCATGTTAGTCATTACCTTCTAGAAAAAAAAAAAGGTTGTTTTGTTGCGGAGAAAGCGAGAGTTGTTCTTTGCACAGTTTGTGTGATTTCAGAACCTAGAGAAGGGTGTAGCTATTGGGCCACGTAATTAAGAAATTTAAAGAATTTAGAACGACACTCTGTTTAATTTGGGCTTGATGCAGTTGAATATTTCTTTGAAAACACTTAGGTAACCTTCATGTTACCATTTTTTTTTTCTCATTTTAAAAATTTAACTCGGGATCTGTCAGTGTAGCAGAAAGGTTATGCTCTATATTACATAATTGTGGATGAGGTTAACTTTACAATAACTAGTAGGGAGACTGAGATGCTTGCCACCGTTGTGTTTTAAATCTCTTAAAGCCAGTTGAGTGATGTCTTCCCGACAAATGGAGACTGACATGTTAAGAACATTTAGCGGTGCTTGATTAATAGAATCCTTAAGTCTGTAGACCTTCTTTTCTTTATTACCTGGTGCACAAATAATGATGTAGAGCTCAGACTTGAATCAAACAGCATTTAAAGGCATTGAAACTGGTAGTTCTGTGAGGTTATAAAAAAAGCACAATATATCTGCAGTTCTGGTCTTTGGAATCCATGTGTTTTTTGTTTTATGAAGTCGTGCCAAAATTGAAAAAGCTTCTGCCAGACTTTTACTCTTCAATAGTATGTTTTCACTTTCTAAGTACTGCACATGCAGTACTTTCTAAGCATACACATCTCAGTTTCTTTACTTGGTTACTAATTTTTCCTTTCACTTCAATACTCACAACATTCTTGGCTTGTCAGTATTGCATAAACTGGCATTGGTGAATTTATTCTTGCAGCTAGTATTGAGTTAGTATCTGCCTGATGTAATGCAGTGTCCTGCAGTGGCTGACCTGCTTCCTTCTGTTTTCCCTGACCACTCATCTCACGGGGGTAGGCTTCTTGTGAGCTGGTTTAAAATGAGTCAAAATTAATTGAATTAGTTTATTAACTGATACTAAAACTTGTCTGTTAATAGCTTAACCGACTGCAGCAGGATTAAACGTGTCTTCTCCTGAATGTGACAAGATGTACACTGCAAATAATGTAACATGTTAAAGTACTGCCTGCCACTTTTCATTTCAGGCTGGAGGTTCTCAAGTGATCTTTACCAATCCACTGGAAATAGTCAAGATTCGGTTACAGGTGGCTGGAGAAATTACTACTGGTCCACGAGTTAGTGCACTCACTGTATTACGGGACCTAGGCTTCTTTGGTCTCTACAAGGTATGCTTTTTATATATATTTATTTACATGCATTAAACCCAATTATGAATATTTTAAATAAAAACATTTCAGTGTTCTCAGAAACGTTCATAGGTGGATGTAATTGTACTTTTAAAAAAATTCTTCCTTTTGATTTCTAACTAAAGGGAAGAGCGTGTCTTGTATTTTTGAGCATGTGTTTCTTGTGGATCTTATTAAGATTTCTCACTTCAGCAGCTCTAAGTATTGGTCATTGAGGATTAGTTTGTGATTCCTGATGTAATTCCTGATTCTGCTTTGTGTAGAAGTAAACTTACCTGTTTCATGATACAGAAATTACGGTTTTGGAGCTGTGCTTTTGCTCTTCTGTGTTTGATTCAGCAACTTTCACAGATGTTATTGTTAATTTGGTGATGGCAATTAACTGCAGAACAATAATAGTGAAGAAATACAGACAGTTGTAGCCAAGCATAAAAATAAACTCCTAAAGCAAGCTTCCCCTTGTTAGTTTAGAAGAACATTGCCACAAATAATATCAGGAAAAGCAGCTTTTATGAGTGTGTACACTACAAAGTCTTCAGTTCTGCTTTCTACATTACTGTCCTCACATAGATATGTAAATATGTAGTTAGGTTTATTGTTAGCAGCAGGATTAGAAACATCTTTTGTTGAATCTAACAGCATGTATGCTGCAAATAATTTAAAGGATTAACATGCTGTCTTCAACTTTTAGATGAAGGAGGCTAGATATGGGGGAGCATGAAAGGTCGTGGAGTACTCTGAGATAGTCATTCCACACACTATTGATACAAAAAGTGTACTGAATGTCACATACTTCAGAGCACTACGTGGTGTTTCTTTAGATTCTGCAGTCTGCTTCTTGGGAGAAAGCTTTCATGCTGCCCATTTGCCCCAGTGTTTCCAGTGCAGCAGGCAGTATTCCTCTCGTTTCTTATTTACAGCCGTGCAACTATAAACTGAAGATCCTATGAAAACCACCGAATGAGCTCCATCCCCCTCCTACACAGTATTGAAATTCCATCTCCATTTTTAAGCATCCAATCCTTTTAAATGGTTCTGTTAACATTACAAAGAGGAAGCCTGCCCACGAGTAGATGTCTGTATGTTTTGGCCTGGAGAGAAGTTGCAAGTCTGAATAGGATTTGATGGGGAGTTGTTTTTCCCTTTAAATTGACTTGCTAATTTGTTAGGTGTTTTACTGAAGCTGAGGCTGTTGTGTAAACTCCTAGTAAATAGCATTATGGTGTTGATCAGGTCAACATTTGCAACTGAAAACACGGATATGATAAATGGTCTTCATCCCTGAGGGTGTGCAGGAATGGAGGGCAGCTACTGGCTTTTACTTGGATTAGGAAAAAAAAAAAAAAGCCCAGAAAATGAGAAAGAGTGATGAACTAGTTTAATTAAGTTGGGGTTTTTTTTCCCTGCTGTTTGTGGCTGAGCAAACTTTTTTTTCTATTTTTAAATAGCAATAATGTCTTGGGTTATATTATGATTTTTTTTTCTAGAATAGATACTTGGTGAATATTTGCAAGGAATGCACCTGAATGGGAGCTGTCTACAGCACTGTGTTGCACTGAAACAGGCAGTTATTTCATCACAAGCTGCACAGTTCCATTGGTTCATTCATTAAGTCCACTTACCTCCACAAAAAAAGCCATGGAAGAGTTTGGTTTTGGTTTAACTTTTCTGTTGCCTGTGTTTCTGTCTCTCTTCACCCCTCCACTTCATTCCTTGTGTTCATGTCCTTTTGTATGTCCAGTTTGGATTCATTGCCTACAAAAACTTGACTGATTTGACAAAGCTAGAGAATTTGATTTGGCAGTCACAGTCATCCACCCAACAGAGCACAGGGGACGTCAGAAGGCTTGTATCCAGGTGTGCCCGTAGTCACGGCTACCTGTCACTGGGTACGTGTGTGCTGTTGTCCACCAAACACTTTGGCACTGTAGCTTGGGGTGGGGTGGGGGGAGAAGGCAGGCAATCCTATCTGCAACAGTGGCAAGTGTTGGTGCCACCACATAATGATCTGAAACAGGAAACTAACTAAAACTAAAGCTGCCTTCTCCTTACAGCTTGGTTTATTTTGAAGCCAGACCAGCTCACTCTAGCTCCTCAGGATGGCTGTACCTTGGTGAAGGGAAGAATGGCTTCATGGGCTGGGGAGCCCATCAGTCTGTATCAGAGGAGTTTTATACTGCCTTGAGGTGATCATGGAACAATGTTAGAGGAAAAAGCAGTCCTCTTCTGATTGCCTGTGCTGAAGCTAGCAGTGCTGGGGAGACCAGGCAGGGATCAATAACTCATTGCATCAAAGTCACCAGTCCATGTAAATGCTACCCAGAGACATCAGTGGTCTAAAATGAATTTCAGACAAGACTAGATGTGGTAGGTGCTAAATTCTCTGGTGGTGGTGCTTCTTTAGTGAGTATAAGGACCAAGTGAACATTAAATAATAATAAATGCTCTACTAATGAGAATTGAAATATCTTGGTATATTTGGAATGCTTGTGCTCTCAATGAGTCCAATTAGCTTTAAAACTGGAAAAGGAGAATGAGGATTTTGTGTCTATCTCTACTTTTTATGCTGTTCACTCTTTAACACAAAGTCTTTAATTTGCATCTTAATTCTTTAATTTAGCTTTGTCTTTTGTGTCTCAAGACACAAGCATTGTATCTCAAAGCTTGAATGTACTTATTTTAGTATATCTAAGTAAGATGCTGTACATACTGCTGTAGAAGAACAAGGATAGATACTTGGTTTAGAAAATAGTTTTATTTGTGAATCTTGGCATTTGTTTATGGGTTTAATGAGCCTTGATGTGCTTAAACCCTGGTCTCTCTTAGCCATGATTTAGGACCACCTTAATAATTTTCTTTTGCAAGTGTTGAAAGCAAAATTCCAGACTTTTCACTTCAGGAATTTTACTTTGAAATAAATGGATGTAATATTTTTTAAAATAAAATTTTTAACAATCTAAAATTGTAATGTTTAACTTAATACTTTATAACAATTTGTTTGTTTTAATTTTTTGTGTGTGTGTTTCGTACAGCTTAAATTTATTTTCTGTTGCATTTTTTTTCTTTTGTGCCAAAAGAAAGCAAACCTAACAAAAATTAACTACTGCATCAGTTTTGGTTCAAGACCATAACGTTCCTCCCTTTTTGCTTGACTTCTTAAAAATTCTTGTAAAACTGCTCTTAGAAAGGCTGACTGTAGTTTTCTACAGCAGTTTCGACCAGTGACCACCCAAGTAATTCATGTCCGGATATCAGTGGATACTAATGGATGTCTGAATATCAATGGATTTTAAGTGCCTGTAGTGCTGGGTCCCTGAAAAAAGTGAAGTTGCTCACTGTCTAGATGAGGCCAAGAAGAGTGGTACAAGATAGTACAAGAAGCTTTACAGAGGGCCATGATCCTCTTGCATACAGGAATTCCTTAATAGTCTTGCTTAGAGATGGGAAGAAAAGGTATTCCCTTAGTCTAATTATTGGCTCATTAAATCCATGGAGAGCAAAGATCAATGATTTGTCTGTACTGCCAGAAGTGGAGAAAATAAGCTTGTTCTAGAGATAGAATAAATGGAGGGATATCACACTTAAATAACAGGAAGATGAAGCCCAGAAGATAAGATGTTAACTCGAAACTAATATTGCTATAATGGTAATTTTTCAAAATAGGAGCATGGATATTTTAAGCAGTTGGGTTTTTTTGTCATGAATGAGAACATTACCAGTCAGTCTGCAAACACATAGTAGAGATGAAGTGTTTCCATTGCTCATCAATGTGAATTTACTTCTGTATTGATAAGTTGCAAACCTCCTAAATCAGGACTACTCGTCCAGTCTGCTGCACACTGGCTTTTCTGTTTCTTTTGCTTTGCTTTGGTGCAAGGACTTCACTGAAAATTCTCTTTACCTGGTCAGGAATAAATCATCTTGAAAGCTGTTCTTACCACCATAGATCAAGCTGGCATGCTCTCCTTAGTTCCTATGAATCTTTTATTCTGAAATTTGGATGAAAACCTGTAAGAGTCCTGTGTGGTAGTCAGAAAGGAAGAATATACTGTTGTTAATTATAACTGCAGCCAGGATGTGAAGAATTACGTATGTCAGTCTTAGCTTCATGAGGCAAATTCCTGCATGTCTTAACAAGATCTACTGCTTGTTAGAATTTTTTTTTTTTTGTATTAATTTCTACCTATAAAGTACTTTCTGTGGATTTTAAGATAAAATGCTCACACACCCGTGATATAGGTAATTCCAGTGTTCCTGGATTGCATTAACAGAGAAAGCCAAGGCACAGAGACAAATAAATCTTGTGTCTCATCAACAAATTAACAGATGAAATGCTGTGTAAACCCTTTCTTCATCCAGCTGAGCAAATCGTCTATTGATCATGATGCCAGCATAACCCTCTATCATTCCATATTGATTATGATAATTACCCCAGCATTCTAGTCCAAATGAAAAACCATTTGAGGATCACTGAGAAACTGGGTTGCATAGTTTTGACACCTCTCTACATTAGTGAGATGAATATTCTTTAGGGTCATTCATTGGCATGTTAACATCATGCTCTGCTGTGCTGGTGACGCAAACCAATTCACAGTAGTGCTCTGCTGAGATCTCTACTCTGTGCTCCACTCTGCTTGCAGACTTGATGTTGGAATCAGAATAACGTGTTGAAAGCCAGTCTGGAGGTCATGTGGGCAGCCTGACCCAGTATTTGACCACCTTCATGGTTTAAAGCAAACAAAGCCAAAAAAACCCTTACCCTTTTTCTAATGCCTAATTGGAATTGGCCATGTTTCAGCGTCTGCCCATTGCCTCTGATCCTTCCACTGTGCATGTCTGAGAAGGGCTGTTGCCCCTGCACCATCCCTTTAAGTAGTTGAAGAGACCAGTAAGGTCTCCCCCTCACCTACTCTCCTCAGAGTTGAGTACACTGTTCCCTTGGCCTCTCCTTATGTACTCTGCTGGTTTGATCACCCTGCACTGGACTCACTCCAGTGTGGCAGCGTGTTTCTTGTACAGGAGAGACAGAACTGGACACAGAACTCCTTATGTGGTCTCACCAGAGCTGAATGTAGGGGAATAATTACTTCCCTTGCACCCTTGCTACTACAGCCCAGGGTGTAGCTGTCTGTCTTCACTGCAAAAGGGTATTACTGACCCATACTCAACTTGGCCACCAGTACCCTCTAGACTTTTTTTCCAAAGCTGCTTTCTGACCACTCAGCCTCAGCCTGTACTGCTGCGTATGGCTATTCCAGTCCAGATGCAGGACTTCACATTTGCTGATTTGAATTTCATTACTTTCTTGTTGGCCTGTGAAGGTCTTTCTGAATAGCAGCCTTGCTGTATAGCACATTAGCTACTCCCCCAGTTCAGCATCATCCACTAATCTGCTGAGAATGCAGCTCGTGTTCCACCAGTTTAGCTACAAAGATACAGTGGCAGATCATCTCAAAAGCCGTGCTCATAGTCAAGGTGTACAACATACATTGCTGTCCTCTCATCCACAGGTCTGGCAAACAGGTTGGTCAGCTGTGATTTTGTAAATCTATTTTGGTTGTTCCTAATCTCTCTCTTGCCTTTCATATGCTTGGAACCGACTTCCAGGAGCATTTTCTCCATAAACCTCTCAGGGACAGGGATGTGCTCAAACACCTTGTATTTCCCCAGATCTTCCTTCTTGCTCTTCTTCAAGATGGGTGTGAAGTTTGTCTTTTTCCAGTCATCAGAACCCCCTTGACTGATGTGACCTTTTGAAGGTAATAACCACCTCACAACATCAGCTAGCTATCTCAGCACCACTGGAGGTATCTCTTCTGCTCTCAGAGAATCTGTTTTTGCTGATGGCTTAAGTACTCTCTGTAGGTAATGCTGTGCTCCTGAAGACTTTTCTAGTAATTTCTATGCCTTTTCCAGGTACTTTGTCACTTGGTTTCCTGCCCCCATTGTGCAACAGCCTCACAGTTTATTTAGTTGGCCTTTTGCTGCCAATGTGCTTACAGAAATCCTCTTTTACTCCCCCTTCAATATCCATTAATTAGATCCAGCTCCAGCTGACCCTTGGCTTTTCTGACTCAATTGCTTCAGGCCCAAGCAGTGGTTCTGTATTTCTCCTAGGTAGCCCATACCCACCTCTGCTTCCCTTCTACTTTCTGCATTTGAGTTCAGTCATGAACTCTCTTGTTCATCCATGCAGGCCTTCTGACATGGTTGCTCAACTTTTTGCACAGTGGAATGGACCACCCTAGTGCTTTGAGGAGACTGTCCTTGAAGATCAGTATTATCTTTATGTACCTTTGTAAATCTAAAAAATTTTATTTGGGGAAAAATTGCTATCACAGTGCATAGAGGTCCAGAACAGATACTTTAGCTCTCCTCTCCTTCTTTTCCTTCCTTTCCTTAGACCAATAGGTCTGAGAAAAAAAGAGAGAGGTTTTTTTGCTTCAACTAATTGTCCATGATATTAAGTAGAACAATATAAAGTCAAAAGTATCCTCCCAGACTCCCATGCCTTCACTGGGTGTTCAGATACTAACAATTCTGTAATGATACGCAGCTTAGAAATAAAGTGCATGTTAATTCCAGCAATAAAAAGATTTGACACATACAGCTTGTTAGGCTGACTGCTGGGTACAACCCCTGTAGTTCTTTAAAGCTAGAAAGCAAATATTTTTTCCTGCCTTTGTCTAAAATTCAGAACTACTTGTGTAAATAAGTATTTTAAAACATTGTACTTCTCAAGACCCAGCTGCTCCTTAGGGGAGGCACATAACAGCACTTTTGCAGAAGGAATTCGTTTCCTCTGTTTGCCTTCTTTCTGCCAATAATTGTTGCTGTGGAAGCACTGGGGCATGGAAGCTTATAACTACTAAGTTCTTCTTTACAGATGTTCTGTAGATGACAACTATTCTGAAAAATACAGAGACAACATTTCCCAGTCTGGGAAAATACCATTTAACCTAATGCAAAATGTCATTTGTGTTGGCAGAAAACTGGTTTTCAATATTTTAAATAGATTAATTTTTTTTTTTTTCTGGTCACAGCTGAATATGGAAGTAATTGTACAAGGTTAGCTAATACATTTTCTGCCTTCTGCCTGTCTTACACAGTAATAGGCATGAAGTCCCATTAAAGTTACTTGAATTTATATTCTATTGGTTTTGAAAGACATCTTTAAAGTGCTTATGTATATATACACATTGTAAGTACACCTACTTATTTTGTACCTCATAGAAACTCATCTCCATATAATATCTGCCATAAAATGTTTAATAAAATATGACTCTTTATAAATAATCATTCTGAATAGTGCTTTACAGCATAACAGTGCCACTCCATAATTTTGCACAACGAAGTTATTCTGTGATCCCAGGAAGACAGTAAATAATATGGTAGTAAATGATTCTTCAAGGAAAAGATAGGTTGGTTGTGGTAATGTTTACGATTACAGTTACTGGAAGGTATTTAGCTCAGATTTGTGCTTTTGGCTATTATCTCCAACACAGTTTGCATTTCCAAAACTAGTCAGAAAAGCTTCCAAGAGTCCCTTCGTTTTAAAGACAACTTCATAAATGGACTTCTGGTGTGTTGACCTGGAAATTGTAATCTCAGGTGACAGGATGTGTACAAAGCTCCCACCTGGTCGCTTTGGTAACAGCTGAGTTATTTCACCTCCTGAAGTTGGGGATTTACAGCAGGATGATAAACACATGAAACAAGAGTAGTAAAAGTTTTGAGTTACATTAACTTGCATCCACCGTGCCTATTTGTGACTGTATTTTCACATGTGAGAACCTGCTCTTCAGAAATTTTCTTTGAAAATAACCTTCCAACTATGAAGTGCTATATTATTTTATCCGCAAACTGAATCTGAATTTCTGGCACAGCATTTGAAATCAGCTTTTTATTCTTCTAACTCGATGTGTTAAATCAGTTTCATATTTTGGTCGGTAGAAATATACACGAAGAAAAACCTCTAGCAGCTTTTAAGGCAATGTTATTTTTTGGTGGGAAAAATTACAGCCCTTGAAAGCAAATGCCAGTAATATTTGACTATTACAAAACCTGTTAGGTGCTGTTAGGGCTCCGATTCCAAAGAGTTAAGTCTCTAGTAAAACCCAAGAAGAATGCAAAATGATCAAGAAATGACATGCTGCCTATTGTTTGTAGCTACAGGATCAAAATAACAATTATACATGCCAAATAAATTCTAAACCTGTAAAGGAGAAAAAGAGGGGGTGGCTGTAAGTACAGGTGCCAGAAGCATTAAATAACTCTCTCAGACAAGGTGCACCACTGTTGTCTTGAATGCTGCTGGGTCCCCCCAGTCTGGCATTTTTCCCCCTGCACTAGACAATGTGCATTCACTGCAGGAGACTAGGTTAAGCCTGCGTCTCCCAGACCTGCCGTCTCCTTCTGCCCAGCCCGACACAGAGGTGCCTTTGTCAGTATAATTACCCTCCCCTTGTAGTAGAAATAGTTTGTTTAGAGCCTTATTTGCAGGTAGAGCTGGTAGAAGCAGGAATTAGCATGCTAAAGAACCTGTCCCAGCACTGACTTGGACTTATTTGTCCGAATCTTCGTCAGTGAGGAGGTTTTTCTCCTCCGCTGGTTTATTCAGTGAGATACTATTCGAGATTAAGGGCTTTAAGGTTATGAAAGAGATTGAAGATGGGAGCCAACTGGCTGTTGGGTGAGGGAGGCGCACGTCCTGGTGTTTAGGATCTCCCAACAATTTCATGCCTGGAAGGTCTGCACCTTGGCTGCCAGAATAAACTCGGGCGGATGATCCTTACAGCTTTCTGGGAATTGATTAAAACTCCTTTTGGCTTTCAGCACGTTGTCCACATCAAAAAGGTGCGAGAAATAAAATAAATGTTGCTTTGGCTTTTCAAGATACTGTGGCCAATCTCCCTAAGCCTTCCTAATTGGCCTAGGCTGGTTGCGGATGATTAACCTGAAGTTAAATGAGGCCTGCTTTTAAACATGCTTTCCCAGACTTTAAACGGAATGATGGAGGGAAACTTTAGACTATTGCAATGCTGGGCCAGAGCCAACCCAGGTTATTATTAAAGTGGATCCAAGTTTTGATCCAGGTTTTGTTTACACTGAGCCAACTAAGTTGATGGACATCCCTCCTTCTCTGCGTACCTGAAAGTATATTATTAGTGATATTAGCAATATGCCATTTCTGCCCTGGGAAAAAGAGCCCTTTAATGGAAGGGGAGGAATATTAGCAGCCCAGGTTATGTTAAGAGTTGCTCACATTTTGAGCTTATTGATTTCCATAAGTTATTTTAACTATGTCGAGATGAGTATGAAAAAAATGCAAAGGAAAAACAACATTGCAAAGAAAATAAAGTAATGTGCCCTGAGGGCAAAGGCAGCAAGGAGATTTGCTCTGAGGAAAAGCATGCTCTAAAAATAAATCTTTGAAGAAAACATGCTGGCCTGTGAATGTTTTGTTAGTGAGTTTCATCATTTTTCGGTGAGGTGAATACAGTGCAGACATTTGATCATTAAAAATGTGGTTTTTTCATACAGAACCTGGTAAAATCCTAGCCTTTCCTTTTTATGTGAAGATTAAAGGTAAATTGTAAAATGCTTCTGTGGCACAGGAGAGGCCAGAATTCTCGTGTCTCCAATATATACAAAAGGTTCACCTTCCCTGTGCACTCAAGGTAAAGTGTATGAGCTTTGCAGGTAATTTTTGAGAGGAGAATCCAGACCAGCATCTCTTTGTTCCATAGCTGATAAGCCCATTCAGTGCAGGCAAAACAGCGGAGCGGCCGCAGCAGCAGCGCTTCAAGTTCCTTCATGGCATTTTCCTTAGTGTATCTGGAAAGGCAAAACAAGAGCCAGCAACTGGCAACGTAAATCGGACAAATCCAGCTGAGCAACAAGGCAAAGGGTCTGAATGGCAGGAGTCATTAACCTCCGAAGGGACTGTCAGGGGAAACCGTCAGTTCTTGGTCTGAAAGCGTCAAGAAATAAGCTGAGAAAGCGTGTTGGAAAGCAGCTGGAGTTGGAGCAGAGCACAGTGTGCTCACTGCATTCAGTAACTGAGTCTGCAACACACAGAAAGTCTGACTAGGAGATCTAATGGCTGTTTTTAGATAAATCTTTATTTTCTCATAGGCGTTCTTTGGCTGACACCTTGCAGCCTTTGTGTCTTTGCTCAGTAACCAGCATCCAACTTGAATAAGCACTATGTTTTAATTGCTATTGTAGTACAAGCTAAGTTTACAGATATATTCAGGCATATCATTAGATTTAATTAAATTCTGTAAATATTAGCATGTTCCCTGTGAAATGTCTGTCACTGATACATGCAGATCTTCATGCTTTGGTAGACCTTCACGTAAGAGAAGTACAGTAACAGTGGCACACTGGGAGGGCTCATGGATGAACCTCAAGCAGTTTTACCATGACTCCATCCTTGTTTCAAAGAGGAGAGGCTTAGGTTCATCCATGAACAATTTCTTTCTCAAGCTTGAAAGATTTTACCCATTTTCCAAAGCCATCTCCTGTTTGTGCGTTCCTACTGGTCTCAGTCCTGATATGCTCAGGTTCTAGTGTCCTCTGGATCTCCACATTGAGGAAAGGCAGACTGCAAGTTCCTTTTGATGTTGGAACACAGATATTATTTGGTATTTTATTTTGGTTGCCTCCCCTAATAGCTTTTTTGCTTTTCCCCCTCCTTGGAAAACAGTTGATTGATTGCTGCTACCCCAAAACTTTCCTTGCCTGTTTCAACCAGCTATATTGCTGGTAACTTCATCAGCTGTTTGCACCACTTACAAATTTGATAGCAAGGCAAATTTAACAGTAAGAGCTGAAACTTAACTTGAAACAAACTTGAAACAGATCACCTACGCTTCAAAAGTCACAAGTAAATAATCTTGTTACTGTTCTGTGGTGTTATGGCCCTATTCTCTTTCATTTCCTTTCCCTCATTTTATGTTGCATTATCAGTTGTGGTGTCTGTATAGAAGACTGGACTGGGGCCTATTTTCCATGAAGTATTTAGTTTAAGTGGGCCTGAGAGGGGATAGACCTGTCCTTTGGCTCAGTGTTTTTCAGCAACTCCCACTACAGGTGCGTGTCTACAACATCAACTATTTAAAATTCTGCAAAGGTGTTATTGGAGTTTACTCCAACAGATGACATTTTCTCTATTGCCAGAAAATAACTGCAGTACTGGGGAGTAAGGGAAAAAAAGTAGGTGAGATAAACACAATGACAGAAATTACTGAACCAAGGAGCAATACAGAGACGCTCCTCAGCAGGGTGAAATACACGGATCCCTCCAAATTTTGAGCGAAGGAATTGCTTTTTCTATAAGCCCTTTGCAATAAAACAACAAAAAACCCCATATCGCTCTGTTCTCTGGTGTTCACAGTTCATTGTTAAATTTGCTCATTCTCAAGACTTGTTCTCCTTTTCAACCCAGGGTGCTAAGGCATGTTTTTTGCGCGACATCCCCTTCTCTGCCATTTACTTCCCCTGTTACGCTCATTTGAAAGCTTCATTTGCCAATGAAGATGGGAGGGTTAGCCCTGGAAATCTGCTCTTGGCTGGATCAATAGCTGGTAAGTGCCCAGGTTTCTTTTCTGCATGTCACTATATTGCGCCTGCGGTGCAGCAGTTACAGCAGTGAGAACATTGAAAAGCTCAGAAGAATTATATGAATTTTGCAACCTTGTGCCCAAGTAGCAGAAAGCTGCTGTGCTGTAGAGTTCATGTTAAAAATTAAGACACTGTAAGTTCCTTGTATAATCACAATGTTCAGGAATTAAAAGAAAGGTTTAAGTGGTGATGTATTGTCATCATATATCATCTTTCTTTGGGAAGTTACTGTGCCATTTTTGTCTGTGGCTGGCTGGTAAAGTTTTGCAGAAATGGTTTATAAATAAAACCATGACATTTGTGCACCAAGACCTTTGAGGGAGTGAAGCAGAAGGTCTCACACCAGCAGGTATTTCCATCATGTTCACTGGGGGCTGCTTGGTCTCTCTGAGCTGCAGCCAAGATCTTCCTCCAGTGTGGCTCCTGACAGGCTGCTGTGGCCTGACAGGTGAGGAAAATGATAGACTGGCATGAACCCAGTACAAATATGTGGCTGGTGCTTTAGCTGTGTTTTCTCATTTGATTTTAAGCTTTCTTCTCTCTGGGGAAACTGTTCCTGGTCAGAATTGTACACAGGGCTGTGTCTCTTGAAGAGACGGGGACCTTTTATGGACAGTACCTGGATTTAGGATAAAGCCAGAGCCTGAGGGTGCTGATCAGTTAGTCTGTCTTGTTGAAGCCAATAGTTTCTTTGGGTTTGCTCTTTTCTCAGTAGCTCATAGTCCAGAGGAATAGACCTGGCACTAGTAAAACCATCTTTGTTCAAATGACTGGTGCTTAAAACCCCTTGTCCTCTCCCCTCCCCCCACCCCAAACCAGAGCCAGCCTCCAAGTTCCCCAACAGGAGCTTACAGACAGCTTATTTCTCACTCATTTTAATGGAACAAAACAATTTTTGAACTTTAGATCATATTTACAGACATGAAACATAAGCTGGCATTTTTAAGCCAAGTAATTTCTTAGATTTTCCTATTTTTCTCTTTCTAGCCATTGTCAGGTGATTGCAGACTGAGATAACTGTCCCTTTGAAGTTCAGGCACAGAAGCAGTCTTTATTGTTGCTGATATGGCTTACTAAACTAGCTATAATGTGAATTTTATCCAGTGCTTCCTGTGAATCCCATCCTAGGTGAACTCTCATGAGCAAATTACAGTGTTAAAGATACAACACTCATCATACTATTTACAAAACCAAGGAATTTCTTTTCTTGGGTACAAGTAGAGCATGGTGAGGGCATATGTGTCTGCTCATTTGCCACAAGAAAGTCAAGGGGAAGACAAAAATAAAACCCCACCACCTCTGAAACGATGGCTCGGTCTCTGGACTGTTGTCTCTGCTCTGGCCAGGTATCCCACCTGGTCGTTGGACTTCAGACATGTGCGTGATCTGCAGCTGGGTGTGGGAAACTCCCACCTTTCCATAGCCATGGTGCTGGGATATTCAAGCTGGCCATGCTCAGATGGGCATCTGTGTCCTTTACCAGTGGGTATTGCTTTGTGCTGCCTATATTTTCTTCCTTTTCATCGTTCTCAGAGACACTTGCAACACGCACATCATCTAGTTTGATCTGCTTCTGGCTTTCACTGCTCATCAGATGTCTCAACCTGTTGTGCCACAGCATTTTCTGAGGAGATGATTCTAGTATCAACTGCAGGATCTCTCCTTAATTTGCTCCACTGCTTATTGCCTCCATGAACTTCCTTCTCCTCCTCTCATTCTTTTTTATTGTCAGCTCCTGCTGTGCCATTTGTCTCATTTAGATTGTAAGCTTCTTGTGGCAGCGACCTGTAATTTTTTATTTGTTCATAAAGTCTTTTGTCCTATACACATAGCTCCTAAAAACAGAATTAAAAACCTCTTTAACTGCAATATAGTCTCAGTAATAAGGAATGAGGAGTAAGGAGAAGGAAGTCAATGTGTAGTAAGCAGAATTGTTTCTAAGTATGTCCTTTGGTTTTCCTTAAAAATACTGGTTGGCTTTTGAAGGTCAAAAGTCCAGCTTTAAATTGAAGACTCAACCAATCCTTGTGTGGGTAAGGCTAAGCAAAATGGAATTTCAACATTTCTGGAGTTTAGAAACCCTTACTGGGATTTAGCACTCGCCTGCCAGACTGACCACTGCAAGTTCAGCTTGTGCGTTATTTTGGGGAGTCCGTGAGAGGAATTCTTATTTTGGTGATAGGCACACGTATACATCTCTCAGAGCAGTCTGCAGGAAGGGTGCTGTGGTGCCTGCAGCCAGACCATGCTGGTTTGGACAAAAGCTGTTAGAGAATTATTAAGCCTAAAAAAAAAGAAAGAAAAAAAAAAAGTGTGGGGGAAAAAAAAAAGTAAAGGAGATTTATGCATCTACATCTGACCAAATTGGTTTGGAACAGATGCAGAATGGAAAAGTAATAAAACCATAAGAGACAGTGTCTTCTGAGTACAGTCTTGGTGCTTTCTTTTTTTTTTTTTTATTTCAATTCTAGACATGGGCAGCCCCAGTTTGGGTAGGAGTGGTTTTAGAGATACCACCCATTGGTAATTCAGTATTTTTTTGCTTTCAGTTGATTATCTGCCAGGGTAAATTTAAATCTTCCTCCAAGTGTTCTGCTGAGGATGTCAGCTGTGGCTTTGCAGCTGAGCAGTCTGCCGTTCCTAATGAGAAGCATGACCCTTTTCTTCAACCCTGAGCTCTCATGCCTTGCTGAGTGTGCATGGCATTATCTGGTTCTCAGTGACATTGCTGCGTGAGGGGGGTTGTGGAGGTGTGTGCGTCCAGGCTATTCTAGCACAGTGTGCAACCAGAATGCCAGGAATCACAGAGAGGTGTGAAAAGGAAAAGGAAACATCAGCCTCATCTCCAAAAACATTTGTGTTTATTAACTATGCAAGTTTCTGGTTAGTGTTGAAAAGTCCATCCTGAGCCTCCCAGCTCGGCAGGAAGCATGTAATATGGTTGGGCTTCTAGGAGGAGGTCTCTCTGAGTAAAGCCATGTCTACAACAGCTGCCTCTTGTTGCTTGTTCTTCTCAACTTCTGCTTAAATCAAATGTGGTTGGATTCTCCTGATGTAAGGGCAAAAGGCACAGTTACCCCTGGGTAGACAAGGTATATAGCATATGTGACAAGTCGGTGGTACCGTACCACCTGATGATAAAAATGTGTTGTGTAGGTATGCCTGCAGCCTCTCTGGTCACCCCTGCTGATGTCATCAAAACAAGGCTACAGGTGGCAGCCCGGGCAGGACAGACCACCTACAGCGGTGTCGTAGACTGCTTTGCGAAGATCCTTCGAGAGGAAGGTCCAAAGGCTCTGTGGAAAGGAGCAGGAGGTGAGTAAAAGAGCTTTGATTATTAAGAGGTTTCTAATTGTGGTTCTTGTCACTTAGGAACTCTTTCTGTTTCTTTCAAGCTCGTGTATTTCGATCTTCTCCTCAGTTTGGTGTAACTCTGGTGACTTATGAGCTACTGCAGAGATGGTTTTACGTGGACTTTGGAGGAGTGTAAGTATGTGGTGTCTGAATCTGCTTGCGACCCTGAAGCTGCACTTGGTTCTGTGTGGGTTTTGGTGCTCCTCAACGTGTCAGTCGGGGTCTTGCTGTAACAGGGAACATGCTGAAAAGGCTTTGTGAATATTACTTAAGCCACTCTACACTGGTGGAGGTTGGGATGATATTCTAGTACCTGTTTCACAGTGAGGTATTACCACATTTTATATCACGATTTCACGCTGGGGACTTGTCTTAATGCAAACAGAGACAGTGAGAGGCTAAATAATGGTCTGTCAATATAACTGCAGGGGACATGTGACATCAGGATGTGCTCTGCATTAGTCCTTATGAGTTTGATGGAGGAGCTGTGCCCCTAATTAGGCAAGGCACTTGACATCCAAAAAAAGTCTATAGGTGTCACCAAGTCCAAAACGAAAAACAGTTGGAGATTCAGCTCTGCTTCCTGCCTTCGTTGATGATAGAGATGGGTTGTGCATATTGCTCTTTAACGTGATCCCAGGAGCAGCTGCAGTGGGTACAAAGCTTTGGGGACAGTACATTGAAGGCCAGCACAAAAATTACATAAACTCTGCTAGACTCCTGGATTGGTCATGCACTGTAGCAAAGACTTAAAAACCTCTGCTTCCCTGCTCTGCAGGTTTGATTAATGCACTAGAAATTTTATCAGAATTTGACCATACTCAATAACTGTGAAGGTTCCTAACTGCTCTGGAAGTTTTTAAAACAGGGTATTTCTCGATGCATTGTAGCATTTAATTTAGTTACTTAGTGGGAGGTACACTCAGGTGTCTCATACAGCTTACTTTATGGGGGAGGTTTTTATGAATACTGGTTTTACTCTATGGAAATTAATCTATTATTTTTATTATTTTGCAGAAAACCAGCTGGATCAGAGCCGGTTCCTAAATCTAGGATCACGCTCCCTGCTCCTAACCCTGACCATGTTGGTGGTTATAAATTGGCAGTTGCCACTTTTGCAGGGATTGAAAACAAGTTTGGACTTTACCTACCTCGGTTTAAGCCATCACCACCTACCTCAAAGGCTGCTGCAGCAGTAGGACCCTAAGATTATTGCTGTAGGTTTTTTGTTATTAGTTGGGAAAGAGCCACTTTTCTAATTGGTTAATACTTTGTTCCTTTAGCTTCTCATCATATAACAGTTTAGCTTAATTTGAGTTCTAAGGCTGTTTTCATCTTAAATGTAATCATTTGTCTTTGTGCTTCCTTAACCAGATCACTGTGAAATTCTTACCAGTTGTTTTAAGTTTGGGACCATGAATGTATTTGTCCACATCTGACATGTGCTTGTGTTGGGAAGACACTAATTTTAGGTTCTGTTTATTGGGGAGGGCTGGGTGAGAGCTGTGAACCAGATCATCTTACAGGCAATGCTCGGTTGCAGATTACCGGGGCGGATGTCGCACATCGTCACTCAAATGGAAAAAACTCAGTGGATATCACGGTGCTCAAAGCGGAATGATTCTGACTGTACGTGTAAATTGGTCATAAACTTAGTGCGTGTCTGTAGAGGTCAGCAAATATATACCCAGTACCCAAGTATGCCAGTACAGCTCCAACTTTTTAAATATGAACACGCACAAGTTCTGTTTCTGGATTGTATTCCGAAGCTTTTATGTGGAACATGTTTTTGTAATGGAAACCACATTTATAGATGTTTAGCCGTTGTATTATGTTACTGCTATCGAAATGCTCAAAAGAAAGTGTTATTGTCCATAGTCTTTGCACTTTATGGCAGAACTTTTGGCATTCTACTACACATGCAAGGAAATTTCATAACTAGGTGCCTATCTTGAGTTGCTGGTGTTTGAAATTCAGTTTGTGTATGCACTTCTATAGTGAAACGCTGCTTGTTTAAATAATTGCAATAGAAAATCATGCACTGTATCAATGGTACCTGCCTTAACTGCTGGCTTGTAATTGGCAAATAAGTGGTTTCAGATTCTTATTTACTTCATTAAGTCAAAAGAGATTAAAATACTCTAAAAGAAAAGATTTTACTTAATTTTTTGGTGCCTTGCACAGTGTTTAGAAAATTATGTATTTATGACAATAGAAATAAACCTTTCAAACAGATGCACACATGGTATTCTGTTACAGAAATAGCGTAGTACATCAAATGTCTTGTTCAACTTCAGTCATAAAGTTAGATTCAGGGTAAAGTTAATACTTGGACATGTAGGCTATAAAAACACCTGCAGCTTGAGAAGAAAGTTACCTGAATTTCCCTATGTAGAAAAAACATATGTTTGTGTAGATGTCACTGAAAAAGAGAATTTTTTCCTTGGTCAAAAACCGTGATTGGAGTAAGCTTTGGTATTTTGACCTTTACTTTGGGGAGGAGGTTACTATGTTACGAGTAAGCTGACTACCTAATCAGTTGAAAGTGCTGTTGGGTGTTCTTCTGTGATACTTCTTAAGATCAGGAAGAATTTGGTCTTGCTTGTCTTCTTAGGGTGGGGGGTGGGTGCCTTTACTGCTGACTGTAAACTGAAGGAATGCAGCAATGAGGTATCTCTGCAGAAGAATGAGTTAGGTGTGCAATACCACACTGTTGTACTGTAACTTGTGGAATCACTGAAATGGAAATCACTCTGGTTTTGTATTTGTGTTTGGGTCATCATGTAATTTATTCTCCTGGACTAAGCTGCATTTTGAAGTTACCAATGAAATGGAGTTGTGGCAGGAGTAGCATCTGCGGTACTCGAGCACGTGAAGGCGAGGGGAGATGACATCTACCTGCAGCTGCATCTTGGAGTCTGGTGGAACTGGTGTGCAGAGACTGCTGGGCTCTTGACAGTCACTGCCTGCTACCTCTCAACCCTGTATATCCAAGTCTTCCGAGATGACAGCTCCTTTGTTTCAGAAATGAAGGGGGGGGGGGGGGGGGAGGGCACCCTTTTTTTTTAGTCCAAAAGGACCGGTCCGGATTTTTGGTGTGGTCTTGCCAAAAAATTTCCCCTCCCTCACTGGGGGCGCCGGGGGGTGCAACCTTGAACTTCCGGA
>JANIJG010002959.1:0-28283 GCA_024611175.1 Megaceryle torquata | reverse complement strand
GCTATTATTTATATGATGGGCCTGGCCTTTCAACCCCATGCTCAGTTTTTCTGTGTCTTAGCCAAATCCCAGGTTGGCCAATGCCATGTACATGTTCTTTCAGTGTTCCCTGACCATCCTCTTCCTCTGTTACCATGTGGTCTCTTAAATAAGAGTACATGTCATGAAGGTAAAAATAAACCTGCTTCCTCTTTCAGCTAACACCTTCAGCTCCCAGACACACCCCCCACAGCGTCTACCCATGTCCTTCTCCAGCTCCTTTCAGCACAAATCCCAAGTCCCTGGCCATGCCATTCCTCTGCCTTTCACTTGTGTTTGTGTGACTTTGATTCTTGGCACTGAAATCAAGGGACTCTGGTCTTCCCTTCATCAAGCACAGTACAGTTGTCTCTTTCACATCCACCTCACAGTCCTCTCCTCCATCCTAAGCTTCAATTCAGCCTTTCCCTTCTTGGCCCACATTGCTCATCTCCATGTACCGCTTGCCTGTTTCTTCCCTGCTCAGGTTTGCTCTTTCTTACCTTTCCAGTGAAGTGCTTTACAGCTCAGTCTGAGCACAGGGTCTTTGTCTTTCACAGAAAGCTTACCTGCACAGTGGAGGCAGGCTGTTCCCTGGAGCAGGCATGGCAGCACCCCCGCAGTGCTAGAGCAGGGGGTGTACTCTTCATGTGCTGCCTTCTAGTCTCTGGATGCTTGTAAGCAAAAATGCCTGGAGAAGATGCTTTCTGTTTGCTGAAAATGAAGGGTAATCTTGTACTTATTTCCCTACCGGGCAGATTCTGAGGAACATCTTGTCACATAGGCTCTTTTGGAAAGCCAGTAAGATGAAGCTATTTGCTTAGCAGCAGGGGGAAAAAAAAAATCAAAAACTGTAGGAGATTCCTGGAAGAACAGCACCAAGGGCTGCTCAGAAACTCCACCACATGGCAGTCACAACCAGACAGCGGTGAATAAATGCCTCTTGTTCTTGTTGGGTGCTCTTCCATCTGCTTCAGCTGCATGTAATGGCTCTTCCATGTTGGTACTCTGTATATACACAGCTGGTCATTTCTGTGGAAATCTGAATGTTTTCCTTGTTCCTTGTTCCCTCTTGCACTGCTGAATCCCCACTCAAAAAAAAAAAAAGTAGTAAACATTCCCTCCCTTTACACCTCAGCGCACTTGTGCATGGTGTCCCCACACTTTCAGATGTGGACACACAGTAGGGCGCTGGAGGGTAGTGAGCTACCCACCTCTTCTCCCCAGTGACAGCACTAGTTTGCATCTGCATGTGTTCTTAATCATGTGTCCCGCTAACGGCCAAAGCGTGCCTCCCCCTCTTCCACTTTGCACAGCATTTGCTTTGTCAACATACATAGACAACACTTACCTATGTATGCTTTTTGGAAGGAAACCAGGGAGAAACTGGGGAAAAAAACCCCACCAACCCAGAGATGATGTCTAAACTGCTGCTTTACAGGTATCTTGCCCAGTTATTACCATTCACCTTCAAGCTACAGAAGTGCTGTAAGTGCTACACTGGTTGTTCAGGACAGCTCCCAAACAACCCAGGGGAGCAGCAGGAACACAGGGGTCCCTGACACATGGCTCCCATCTCAGGGCACCAGCAGACCAATGGCAGAGATCTCTGCTGTGCGAACGGGTTTGCCTGGGTGAAGGCCCTGCTTACCACAGCACAACGGGCAGGACACTTCCATGAGCACTGGAAGATAGCTTCAGGTCCCATGTCCACAGGCGCTGAGACGTTTCTTCAGGTCCCCCCATGAAGAATAAACCAGCCCATGCCCTCTCATTAGGAGTTATTTCTAACTCTCAGGAGGATAAGGGAAATGCAGCTCCTCAAAAGGATCCATTAACTCAGCCTACTCTGGCTGTTAGCAGTGCAGACTTCCCAGTGGTTCTGGGTTGACCATACCTCTGAAAAGTGTTAGATGATATATTCCTCAACACGACCGCCCAAAGACAAGATGTGGTTCCCTGCAAACTTAGGTACAGAATCTTTGCTGCTGTCTGACTTTCAGCATTTCACCTGCCTGCCCAAGTTGAGCATGCACCAGTTAAACCCAGGCGTTAGAACTCTGCTTTGGCTCAGCATAACATGGTGACACAAACATAACCAGCAGCCTCACCACCAAGCTTAGCATTCACCAACATCCCTCTGGGCCACAGCCTCTATGAGATCGCTTGCACCCTGTTTCTTTGTTCAAGCCCCAGGAGTTTGTTGTAAAGGCGAATATTCCCTTGTCCCCTATCCCAACCTGCTTCACACAGCAGACTGAGGAGGCTTTGCCTTTCTTGTTCCTTTTAGCACATATGGCAGCACAGTGCGGCTCTGCCTGTGCATGTGGTCGCAGGAAAGCATGCACAGCTAGGGAGGGAGGCAGAAAAAAAGAAATCAAGCCTAGAAGCTGACATGGGTTATTGCCTGGTCATGTAAAATGTGTAGCAGGATCTGGTGCATGGAAGTCCATCACTGGCCCAACCCTGTAGCCGAAGATACCTATTTACACAGCAGCTGCATGAGCACGCTGCAAGTCAGGGCAGTCACATTTTCCCAGTGTCTCGCCCATGACCGGTAATGAACACACTGAGCACTGCTGGCAAGGAACAATTAACCACACTGCAACAGAACGGGCTCGATACATTTTATTGGCAATACTAGTGTCATACTTGGGAACCACAACCCTTTGTCAGACTGTTAGTGTTAACTTGCATGACAAGTATCAGTGACCAACTGTATTTGAAATATAGTTAAAGTGCCTAGAAATAATAGGCATCTTAAAAAAAAAAAAAACAACTCATTCCATCCACTCAAGCCAACCTTTATAGATCTTACATCTTAAGCACAACTGATGTACTGTAATTGTTATGTGGACTTTAATGTAACCTCTACAGCAACACACAGACAATGCAGTTCTCTCATTATGCACATGCTTTAGGATCGTTTATTTTAATGCTTTCAAATAAATATGTTCCATGCAGCACACCGCAATAAATAAGGAGCAGCAACTTTCGTATAGTACATCCATTCATAATGTAAGTCACCATGTGAAACACCACATCTAAAGTCTTTGGCCCAGTCCCATACAGTGAAGCACACCACATCTGCACATAATCATATCTGGCTTCATATGGATTTAATAGGACTATGCCAGAAGGGCAATGTGAGCACAAGTTTAACCAGGGGTTGCTAGCTATTAAATACAGCTACTAAGTAGTTAAAAGGCAACAACTAAACCCATAAAGGGTTGATTTGTCTTTTCTTGCTTGCTTTTCAGACAGAAATATAAAGTATGAAAATGCTCTGGATATTTTCAGCCTTGTATAAAGCAGCGTGATTAACATGGAATGCTTTGAGCAATACTGGCACGTACACTGGCATCAAAAGCCACAGCAAGACTGACTCTGACACTGAACACCGGCGTACTCCGCAGGGGAAAGCTGCCGTTCTGGCAACGGCAGGCGCTGCTCCTTCTCCTCCTCTAGGCCGATAGCTCCACTGCCCCTTCCTCTTCACTGTCTGCTCGGTTGGCGCGGATTTCCACCAGGGTCCGAGCAAAGCGGGTCCATTCGTCGTTGTGTGGAACAGCCAGCTGGGGGAGAAACCAACAGGGCATTAAGAGACTCATCTCTCTGACCCAGCACTGAGGCACCTCCTTCGAGGAAGGCTCCCATCACAACCAGTGCAGTTATGCACGGTGAAGGCCCGAGGCATGGACCTCACCAACCCACTAGGGGTTGGTTACACTGTAAAGTGCTGTTGAGTTCCCAGGACAAAACTGGCAGCTTCCTAGTCAGGACTGGCCAGCAGGAGCCTCTACAGAAAAAAGCTTTATCTGCTTGACTTTAAGGAAAAGTTTGTTGCCGCAGTGTTGTTTCAAAATCTACCCCTTAGTTAAAGTATTTCAAATTTTCCAAGCTAAGGCAAAGTCTCGATGTCTACAAGTAAATACACGTATGTTTAACTTCATTCACATGACCTGGCCATTTAAAGTCAGAGAGGCTGTGCCCAAGGGTAATTGTTTGCAGGACCGATGTCAGTGTGAGCAAGGTAACAGAGCTTTTACAACACTGCATTGAAACTATTTTCCTGAAGTTCATTAAAGCTCTTAATAGTAAAATAAATATATAATGTTATGTTAGTTGCCCTCCCCTATGTTAAGGAATTAATAATTACAAGAAATGCATTATAATGGAACTGGTACACCAACTGGAGACTGGGTTACTGGTCTGATTTTTATATCACCATGCAAGATCCATTTCCATTTAATACCATTGATGTTTCTAATGAAGAGTTCTTGAACATTAAGCTTCAAGAGGGATGTGTAATCTGAATAGCTAAACTTCCAGGCAAAATGTTTTAGTGCTATGGCAAAATAGTACTGCAGTCATTTCCATCCGGATACAACACTGCAGTTTCTGGAAGATAATGCAAGCTGGACTTGAAATAAAACACAATAATACGAATAAAAACACAAGCCGTTTTCTCAAACTTTGTTACCATTAACTCAAATTCCAGAAGCATCCAGAGGAACCATGTACATTTTTGCTGCCCTCTTGCAGGCCTGTGATCATCTCCTGAATATAAATGAAAAAAATAATTGTTGCAGGGTATTATGCAGCACTTAGTACTGAAGAAGGCGACTGTTAGGAAACTACAGGGCACGTAACAAACTGCTGTCTGCCTCAGCAAATGGATGCCTCTAGAGAATGAGTATGACCTTACCAACAGTCTCTGGTACCCAGTATTGATCTGTACTGACTTCTTTTAAAACACCCGCCAAAATGCCACGCAGATGGCTGACTATGTCCACTTGGCACTAGCTGATTATATGTGCACGTGAGGCTGTATGGTGCACTGTACTGGAATACAGCCAAATTATTCTCCTCCCCTTACATCCCAACAGTGATACGTATAACTGGAGACTAAGGCGACGCTCTATTAGAGGAATTAGCAAGCCCAGCTAGGAAGAGAGCCTGTGCATATGCCCCACGTTAACCACATTGTGAAAACTCCATGTACACTGCTGCAAATTCAGTGTTAATTGTACAGCCAGAAATTTGCAATACTGCATCTAAGTATCTCCTCCATATCTCACTGGTGCCAATGACTTTTCCAGCCGTTTTGTATCTAGCTTTGCTTCTGCATCCAACATTTTTGGGAAAAAAAAAATAGCATGTGTTTTAAAGCTTCCCATGTATAGTCCATATATCAGTGACTCAGTTACATTATGAAGGGCTGGTGTACAAGTTTGGGGTTTTGCCAGTTGAAACCCCAAATATAGTACAGTTCAGCATTTACTAAGCATTTACTACAGACTGAGAAATGCAATCTGTGTGAAAGACATCTCAGCCCTCAGTAAGTGTTGCTGCGCTCTTGAGTTTTCTGTTCTTTACCTTTCAATTTTTGTGGTTTTGTCCTTTTCCCAGGAATGGACACCAGAGGTACAGGAGTAAATCATGTGAGACAGCTGGCTTTCACTCACATCCACAGATGTGGATCTGTTATGGTCTTTATTTGAAAGACAGCTCTGCTCTTTAAAAACCTTCAGCAGAAGGAAATGTAACACCAGAATGGAGGTCAGTGCACCGACACGCAAGTACCTGTAGCACAGGTTTGGTCACAGCCATATACTGATACTCTTATGACTATACAATACTTTATGACTGTATAGGAAGTTAAAGGACAATGCAGAGATCCTTCCATCATAGATGCAACCCGAAACTAGCTGTATAGCAAATCCCCTGTACTATTGCTTGTGTCCTGAAAGATTTTGTTTCTTGTGGTGTGTACGGCATTGTCATTTATCAAACTCCAGAATAAAAACATGAAATGAGTTTCACTTATTTCAAGTAATATTACCATTAAAGTGGAACAATATCCTAGGCAAAGGACTTACTGGATTTAATAAAGCCTCATTTCTCCTTATCTTTTAAAATCCTAAACAGCGTTCCATTGTGCTAATTGTCTGAAGAAGACAATATGTCATTTAAAGAAAATATTTATGTCATTGAGATAATGTAATTTCCTTTACTCCACAACATGGCCATGGCCACAGCCACAGCTAAATAAGATCAAAGTCCAGCCTAGTAAAACAACTTAGCATCTCAAAGTTGAGTCTCCCCAGACGTGTATGCATCCCATGCATTGCTGTTTCCTGACAGTGTCGGCAAGATCTGGGCCGTTTTTAATGACTCAGTTCACAGAACAATTAATGATTGACACGAATACCTTTAGCACAGAGATGAAAACATTCAGTGCCCACACACAAGCTAATTACTTAGAACTTTGTCTTATTTTACCTTATTTAATCTCACGCACTCCATCATGCTTTCAGCAAGGAGCCAATCCTGCTAAGTACGCTGTTAGTAGAATAAAAGTCTCTAATATAAATCCCTCGGGGATGCAGAGGGAAACTTTGGCATTAACAAAGTCAAAGGAAAATTTGACTTCTATTCCCCCCTACTTCCTTCTGTGAAGGTCCTAATACCAAACCACAGTAGTTATACAGCAGAAGACCACAACTAGAAACAAAAGCACCCACAAACTCCAATTCAAATTCCTGTCTAAATTAATGCTCCCCTTCCAGTCATTTTCCATTCAAGTTCCTTCAGCCACACTGACACCCACAAGTGTTGGAGGCCTGGGTCTATCTGTGGAATCTCCCTTTCAGCTTCTCTGCACAGGTTTTTCCTGTAAATATCAGGGCGGGGTGGAAGAAACGAGGGACTTCATAGAGGAAGGACAGTGGTCTAGAGCTCTCTGGGTGTTCCTCATTCATTTGGCATTTTTTTGCCATTTTAATGTCCACTTCCAGTTACTACAAAGCAGTGTGTGTTGAGTCCCAGCGGTCATGACTCAACGCGGGGTAGAAATGTTCACCAAGAATAAGGATGTAATATAACAGCTTAATAAATATATTAACAAACAATTAATTAATATTAATTAATAAATATATTAACAATTAGGTCAGAAGGTTATTGAATGAACTGACACTAAGGTATGGAGCAGAACAAGAAAATCAATGCCATTCAGTGGTCTCCTTCAACACCTTCACAATGGAAGGTAAGTGCTATGCACACCTAATTAATTGAATTACTCACACTGGTTTAACTTAAATACCATGGTACATTTAGGTTGCATCAGATAGTAATTCTAATGAGGAAAACCAGTATATACCAAAGCAAGGTCATGACTGTAGCCAAACTTTGTTAAGTTGTTGGAAGAGGGGTACTTCTGTCTTCTATCTGGCTTTTAAAATATCAGAAGAGTTCAGGCTACATGCCTACTGACCTGCAAGTGTGACTACAAGTTTAGGCATCCAAATAAACCTGCTTCTGCTTATGAAGTTACATGTGCTCAGTGTGCTCAGCTAGTTACAGAAGTGCGAATTTAGCATAGAAAAACATCTTCTCAAGATGTTAGGATGGTGATCCTGATTAATTGAGTGAGGATTATTAACTCAGAACAATTGAGGTATCTCATTTCTCAAAAAAAAAAAAAAAAAAGGAAGTTTTCTTTCTATGACTAACAACTTGTTTAGATTTCCAGCCCCAATTCACTTCCATAAAATATTCTTCCAAAAGCACTTAATGACTATCTGTGAGTGCTTCCTACATGACCAAAACCATACAACAGACACATAACTTACTAAATACTAGGCACATTTACAATTTTATCACTTAAACTAGTTCACAAACTGTTTTTCTTGCTGATATTTAGAAACTGATTTATGTGATGCAAACTCTCAGAATCTATTTTTCAACTGCTTCCATCATGATGATTTCAGATAAGCAAATTTTGTATAAGGAAAGGCAACAGTCCAGCACTCTCCTCCTGGCTGAACAGTGCAGCACAAATAACATGGCTAGAAAAGGAAGGGCTCCCTGAGCCCCACCTCCCAGCCCACAGTCTTCAGATCCCCATGCAAAGCAGTGCAGTTGAGCTCCCAGACTGAGCCTGGCTGCCTGCTGCACACGAGGGCTGACGTGCAGCAGCCATGATTAATATTAAGCACCAGAGAGGTGGACTGGTAATTTCAGCAAGCCCAGGGGTGGCCTCCAGATAGTGACACTAAATAGATTTCTGCCTATCCCTGTGAGGTGCTACAGTTATCAGTTCATCTTCTTATAGACGAATAACATTATACCTATGTGAGTCTGTCCCAGCCTGTGCTTCCCCAGTCCACCAGACATACATATACCAAAGGACGTACATACACTTTACTGGACAGACCAGAATACAAACGGCCTTGAAAGTCAGATGGTGGGATACAACAGCCAAAGGATCCTACACATTAGGATCCACTATCTCTGTGTCCTCTTGTTCTCCCCCTTCCCATCTGCTAGAGGCAATTGGTTCCTGGCCAGCTAGAAGCCCCTTGGAAACAACAAGGCTTAAGAAGGTCAAAGGTAAGATTGTTCCAACTTGGGCCTATTCTCCACTGTATATAAAAGATAAAATGAGCAGACCTAAGGGAAATGACTGCCAGGAACTTCCTGACAAGCACCTGGCTTTGCCTTGCCAATGTATCATTATTCTATATGATTTATGCAGTGCACAACAAAACTATATCTCACAGTGCCACCACAGAGCCCTTGGATTTTTGAACCTTCTGAAGCTTCTCTGTGTTTCCTGGGTGACCACTCTAGCTGAGCACTTCACTCACCTTTTAGCTTTTCAGCCCTGAATCACAAACATGTGCTGCCCATGATACTAATACTGACCAAGGAGATGGTTTATGTGCATCTGGCAAGAGAGTAACAGAGCCCTCTCCCCGCCAAGCTCACCAGTCGCAGGTAGCAGCATGAACGCGAGTTTCACTAGGAACAGTCTCCTCCATCTTCTTGTCAAGGCAGAAGCTTCCTCTGTGTGTAGAGCTTCCCATTCATACGTCAGAGATCTTACAAACACAAACTGTATTTCCCATGTTTTCCCAGAAACTGTGATATCAGCAACTTCACTGAACACTACTACTCCTGAAACTGTAAGACAGGACTCGGGAAAAGAGATGCTCTGGCCAGATGACTCTCAATGCTGTCAGCTAGGGCTGGGGTCCCGAGCAAGCGGAAAAGCAACAAAAAGCAGTGCCTGAAGACACAAATCAACATACATTTCTCTTAATTTTCAGATCATTTAACACTTTCTAGTAACATTTGCTCTTTTAAGTTAGGTCTATCAAAAAGAAAACAAAACAAAGAAAAAAAAAGGAAGAAAAAAAAAAAAAAGTAATAACAACCCAAACCAACCCAGAAAGCTTTGACTGTGCTTTTTAAAACAATCTATCCACAAGGCTGAAATAAGATATTACAACATATTTCAAGATTTTTGTATATTCCCCTCCTATCCATCTTTTTTATGGCTGAGAGTGTTTCAGCTCAATTTGTCCAAATCTCTGTACAACTTCAGTTTCCCTGAAAAACCACTTTCCAGCAAATGAATTATTCATTGAGGATATTTCACTTTACTCCTGGCTCCTTGCCTTCACTGGAGCCTGTAAATCTTTGGGATGGGAGCAGAAAAACTCTTCCTGCCTTCATTCCTCATGCTCTTGTTCAGAACAGCTCCCCACTGAGGAGGAGATAAAATGGAATTTCAGCAGCAGCTCCACTTTGGAAGAACCAGTGTCCCACAGGCTCAAAGGGAGCAGAGTCCATGTTCAACCTGTTGCATTTCCTTTCAGTGACTGTATCACATGGGTCAGCCTACTTATCACTGAAACGCTGTTTCATAACCTGCAGCAATGATGACTGGTGAAAACTGGTGTAAATGGTGAAAATACTGTGTAATCCCAATCACCTCATTAATAATAATTATTTTTTTTTCCAACTTCACCCTGAGTTCAGATGCCTCAAAGCAGAAATAGCCATGGGAAGAACTTCCTCAGCACTGTCTCTGACTGAAGGGTTGTTCTGAAGGGACAAATTTTTCCAAGCAGAACAGTCTATAATCAGTTCTAACACACACATCCCGTGGATGCAGGTGTAAAAGGAGAATCTGAAAATGAACCGTTACACCACGACTCGGAACGATCTGCCAGTGTATGTGGTCTGCAGCCGGCCAGCACAACCGTATTGCCACACACTGTTTCCAATTAGACATTTTCAGACGAGCCTGCACGGTGGTCCAAGAGAGACTAAGGGTGACAGCGGTTCCCCAGTCAAAAATCTGTGACCCATTGCAACTCATTCCGTAGAAGTACAATGCTTTCTTATTTTTGTATATAGAAAACCTTGTTCTGATCAAAGTTGGGGGGGGTATCTCTAGATAGACACCATGCTCCTAGAGATCAGAAACTTTCTGATTAACAACACATCTTTCATTAGTTGCTTTCGGGTTTCTTGCTGTTTGGAGGCAAAGGCTGATGTTTAGACAATCCCATTTACCTGTCTCTGCTTCAACGAAGCCTAGGTGCAAAAGAAAAAAAAAAAAAAAAATCTCATATCCACAATATAAATAAAATATAGAATATAGAAAATAAAAACTACATGAAAATTAATATTCCTCTCATCTGTAAAATATTCTGTTGTTATTACAACTTTTGAGAAGGGCAAGTTTAACACTCTTGAACAGATAGCTAATTAAAGCTTAGAAAATATTCAGATTAATTTGAGTTTGTGGAAAACAGCAAGTCTGGTAAACTGACTTTAATGACTAAAATCTCAGACTTGACACCGAGTTATTTGATATGTGGTTTATTTTCATTTTTATATTCTTTCAGTTTAATAGCACCATCAAATAAACTCGGCTTCAGGCAAATATAATTTTAGCTCTTTTCTCTAGGTAGAGTTTTTTTAACCTATATTGTCCGCAGCACCCTTGAAGTGCTGTATTGAAAAGAAATCTGCTGCAAGTACTTTGTGCA
Source organism: Megaceryle torquata (assembly GCA_024611175.1). NCBI lineage: Eukaryota > Metazoa > Chordata > Aves > Coraciiformes > Cerylidae > Megaceryle > Megaceryle torquata. The sequence goes on along the minus strand of JANIJG010002959.1, from coordinate 17,418 downwards.
ATGGATTAACATCCAAATGAAGTTATGCCACTGTAGGTGAAAATATTTTTAATGATGATCAAATATGACTGCTTCAGCTTGATGCTCTCCAAATAGTAGAATAGACAATCAGTCTAATTTCCTGGGTAAAATAGAGCCCTTGCAGAATGAAGATCATAATACTTATGAGTGAAAAACAAGAATTATAGTTCTGCTTTAAGCAACTGATTCTACCTTCTGGAGTTCAAAAGATGTTTTATCACTATCACTGAGGTGAAAACAGATATGTAAATGTAAATATTACATATCTTGATACACACACATAGAGCAGGCAAGCATGCACCTATTCTGGCCCTAGTCTTGCCCCCCACAATCAATTACAGACCACCTTTGATATTTTTCTCAACCTATATGGAGTTTTTTTTTTCCCCCTGAAAAAGCCTATATTTTTCCAGGCAACACCCTTTGCCACACACATGGATGGAAACAAAGTGGGAGGTAGTATGCAACGAAACGGCCACCAAAGTAACCAAGAGCACCCTTTTCACATAACTATGGTACCACTGTATTTAACTCTTGGGAGAGACGAGTATCACTGTTAACAATGGATGAAACCACTGGCAGGAACTCAAACCCCACATACTGCATGCAGATGATTTTAATAAGATACAGTGTTTAGACCACAAAGGATACACTCCAGAGTAGCTCTCTATATATTTGTTTACTTAATTGAAGGGGTGGAATACCATAGGCAGCCTAAATACTGCATTTATTCTATGCACAGCAGTCAGCCTAGTGTCACAGACACAGTATACACCACCCTTCTATGAAGTTAATTACTTAGCCCTCATCTAGATTAATGTCTGTTGTGATTTATTTCTTTGCAATTCAACATCAGGGTCTGATTTAACTAGTGCTGCCATAGTAAAAAGAAGACAAAATATTAGCTTATATGACAAAAAAAAGTTTAATCTCAAACAGAAACTGAATCCATTTTCAGCAAACTGACTTTTTCTCCTAAGGAGAACAGTAGCTGCTGAATTGTTACATAGTTAATGGTAAATTATGCTTTGAATAACAAGCAAACAATGGTGTTATTTTAATAATTTATATGTAATGTGCAAACATACATGTATAAAGGGCCTACATAGCAACTCTAGCATTCAAATGTCCATTAATCCTTTTCTAAATTTAGTCCTCTGTCTGCAGCAATCATCTTGATGCCAGTCTAATAGGAGAAGAGACTAAAATGTAGTCCATAAATTATACATACATGACACACAAATGCATGTTAACAGAACGTTTAGATTGCAGACTGTATCACTTCAAAGATAGGAAATGTCAGAGTTAAGGCTAACTCCCCCAATTTGAGCCTGTTATTCATTTTGTGCCATGATACTCTTTCATCTTAAAAAACCCAAAAACAACAGCAACAACACAAAAAAAATTAAAAAGCCAAAAACAACAAATCAAACCAAAATAAAAAACTAAGAAACAACAAAACCTGTGCTGGAAGCAAACACCAATTATGGAAAACTTCAGCCTGAAGGATTAAAACTTCATAGGGCATACAGAAAACAAGGAAGTGGAAAGTATCTTATTTGTAGTCAATGCTATATTTCTACCTCAGAGCTGGCTCAGGCTCTTCTGAAATAACCAGAAAGAATGATGTCCAAGCTATCTAACAGATGCTGCCCTCATTTAATGTATCAGATTGCTGCACTTAATATTTTATCCTCTGCAGTCAGCATTGAGTCACCTTGACAGAGATGACTGAAAGCTGAAATTTAGATTCTGTTTCCCCAGACTGCATCTTATTTTTAAAATGCAACGTTAAGCTATAAGCTTATAGCCTGTTCTTAAGCACAGCAGAGTACTTTCACTAGCCACATTGTGGGGTTCCTCTCCTCTGGATCTGAAGTGATACTTTTGGTCGCAGAGACTATTGGCCTGTTTAAGTCCATAGAAACAAAAGCGATTTAATAAAATTAATCAGCTACAGGAGCGGAGAGCATCTGCCATCCTTCAGGAACACCAGCAATTTCACTTCAAAGGAGGTGATGCTCTAACCAGCAAAGTTCTTGCAGTTCCTACCTTTCCACCACTTCTGTAATGCTATCAATTTACAGGTTGATTAAGAAAAACAGTGAGGCACATACTGCCTGCCATTTGTCTCCCATGGGATCTTGGTCCTGCTTTGACTGCCATTTCTCCAAGTCATTGAAAACTCCTGTAAATTTTTTTTTTTTTTTTTTTTTTTTCTTCATGAGTTTCAGGACATTTAATGCTTAGAGCTAAGGGATCAGGAGAATTCCTCCTCCACCAATTATAAGTTCTCAGCCTTGCACCAGAAAGCCAGAAAATACCAGATGGATCAAAACTAGAAGGTAAGGAGCCTTCAACCTATTTTCTTTCCAATATCTGCATTTTTTTAACTGACAGCTACATTTCTTGGAAGAACTGTCTTATCGCTTTTACTTGAAATACTAGAGCCTCAGCCTGTGGGGCAGCTTCCTTGGCAAAGATGCCTCCCTGGAAGTTCAACTGAGTGAAGGACTATTGCCTCAGGGAAGAAATAAATCACAGTGTCTTCAGCTCAGCTTGCTTCCTTTCCAAACCAAGTCGTCCATGTCCATGCCATGACTCATGTCAGGAAATCTGGCAGAACAGGAACTGGAAAGGCCTTTTGCTTACTGGCTCTTAGTTGGTAAATGGACCCTCACCAGAATTAGCTTATGAATTGCTCAAAGATTTTGGTTTGCAGGAGGGCTACTGCCTTCCCTGAGAATTTGCACACATTCCATTATCTGCAAAAGCTCATCCATGAAATAGCAGAGGTTTTGTTTTGCTGTTGTTTTTTTGTTTTGTTTTTCCATTTTTTTTCATAGACTTTTCCATCACTCTAGGCACTGGAGGATACATTTCACACTTAAATTAAATGCTGAATATGGAATTTTAGCCATGTATTAAGGATGTATTAAGGCCCAGAGCTATCCTCAGTTGATATATATTTGGTTTAACTGTTACTCTCCAAGTCATGAATTAATTATTTTTTTCATGTTCAAAACACAGAGCATTTTGCAAACCATAAAAAAATGATTGAAAACTTAAAGAGTCTCAAAATGAAAACTGCTACTGGATATGACAGGTTGAAACCACAGAAGCATCACAAAGAAAATTAATTGCACAAACAAGCTCTTGTTTCAGAAGTGGTTTAATACCACAATGATAACACATGAACTTCAATGAAATTTTCAAGTTGCTGCACACAAACTGAGCTGAAACTAAATTTTGCATTTGGTACTTTCCCCTTCTGTTCTGTTACTTAAAGCTATGAAGATTTGTCTGTAACTTTTTTTTACATCAAAAAGGAGGCAAAAACTTTCAGAGAAAGTACCACCCAACAGACTAACTAGATACTAACAATGCATACTCTGTGGCACTATTAACATCCATTGAGTTCAGCTCAGTCCCCCACTGCTGTTCCAGGATGTAGAGTCAGGATGGGGTAGCTCAGCTTCCACTGCCTCACCTACAACTACCATGGAAAGCCTGGACCCAGATTATCTTTTCCACTAAGCCTCTTGAAGAGTTTTCAGGAGAAGCAGTAACTGAGGAGCTAGTAGCAAAGCCAGTGATAGTGCCAACGCGCTAAACATACAGTGAGTGTGCATCCCAACTGGAGCCGGCCTGTCTCCTTTCTCTCTTGCACTTAGCTCAGCAGGAACATACCTGCAGGAAGACTGTAATCCAGAACTCTCCCTTCTTTCCCCCTCGCAGGCTTTACTGTACAGAAAAGGAGTGATCTCTTACTGCTTCCCTCCTACTCTCATCCCTTCGTTATCTGCGTGCCTTCTAATAGTGCATTAAGCTACATGATTAACTCCTGTCACGTGTGGCTTGTTCTCTCTGATCTTCTCTGCAGGGGGAGGATCTGGGCCTTTGCAAGGGAAAAGGAAACATACGTCGCCTTTAAAAGCAATGTGCAAATGAATAAAAAGGACTGGAGACAGATTTTTGTTGGTTGGTTCACTGGTCTTAAGCTTTTTATTTCATGTGATAGGACTTAAGGAAATATTTGTATCACATTGGAAACATATCTTTTTACCCCATTAAATTCTCCAGGGAGGTAGTAAACTGTATCTGGAGAGCTACTGAAATATTTCATCATAAGCAACTGAATTTTTAGCCTGAATATTTATGACTATTTATCCCACCCTCCCCACCACCTTTCTGTCTGTTTTCTCTAATGACCATTTAATTCCACTGTCTAATCAACAAATGAGAGAAAGGATATCTTCATGAAAAACCTGGTACTTCCTTCTTTTGTTTTAACCAGTAATACTCCAGCAGTAAACTGAGAGTGGAATTTCGTGTTAATTTACATATATAGTGGAACAGAAGAAACTCTGTGATTACCAAGGAGGAGCTTACATCACAGCCTAGGCAGTGGAGTGACCCTGTATGCCAGGTGCGACCCACTGCTGTATAGCACAAGCGCACCACAAAATCCCCTTGGATAGGCTCCCCTTTGAGAGGCTGTTTGTCTTACTGTCCCTACCCACTCTGAATGTTCATCCTCCTGGTAGTCACAAATATTCCTTTAATTTTTGACACAAATGAATACAAGGCCAGCTTGCAACCATATGCACTGGTGGCAGCATGTCCTCAGCTTCACTAGTCCTCCCTCTGTGGCCCCAAGCACTCTGTAAGCGTATCTAAGTATGTGATTAAAATATTGCCACTGGGCTCAGCACACTCCTTCTACAGGCTCCTCTCTTTTCCAAGTAGCCCAGATCCACATTTCTCCCTGAGAAGTTTCAAGTGATCTTGTTTAGAAATGCATTTTTTAAAAAAGAGGGGAAATAATTGAGGTAATCTTTTAAATAACATTGGGTTTACGAAGCTGCTTTTTAAGTCAGAAGGCCATGATGAAGGTGACTAAGAATGGCAGGGAGGCAGTGATGCCACATGATGTGCAAGAGGTGGCAGGGGAAGGGAAGCATGAGGCCCTAGACTGGCACTGGAGATAAAACAGCTCCAACCCTCAGGAATCAGCCTTGCGTAAGTCAGATTAGTTAGATCTTGGCTCAGTTTCCCCTCTCGAAAGGTACTTCCCTAATAAAGATTGTTATTAGGAACACAAGCCTGTATTCCAGCTTATTTAAGTACCAGAACAGACCGGAAGAACAAGATAACTCATATCCTTTTCCATTTCTTATCAGGCTAGTATGACTGCATGACAAGCATACAGCCATGAACAGGGGTACTCACAGGCAGGGTTGTACACCTTTCTGTCTGCAGGTAGCCAAGCCTCGTCTTAAACTGTAAGAGTATATAAAGGCCTGACTTTAACTTACCAACACAGCAACATTGTTTTTCTCCAGGAGAATAAACCAGTGCTTGCATAAAGACCTCAAAGCATTCACAGTAACCTAGAGTAATGAATATTGTAATGAGAAACACAAGTATTTAGGGTGATAATGACTGGACTTTGCTCTACTTAGATCAGCTCACCCCCTATGGAGGCTACCCAAGCTTAAAGATTTTATCACCCTAGTAATCAGCAATGGGTAATGGCCTTCATAAAACACAGTAATTAAATTGACTGATTTCAAACTAGTCCATTTTTTTCATTAGGAAGTTCTTATTTAACCTACTTCAAAAACCCCTCTGTGAATACTGGCCATATCAGTTAAAATTCAAATGGTGAGGGATGAAGAGATTGTTCTGTTCGGTATTTCAGATATTATACAAGTAAAAAGGTGGAGTTCCTAGTATTGTTGTTTGGTTTGTTTGCTGTGGTTTTTATTTCTTTGGTTTTGGTTTTTTTTCACCATCTCCAAGAGCTTCCAGTTTTAAAAGTCACTTAAGACAGAACAGCATAAAACTGGGGGTGGAGGGAAGCAAATCAAAACCTGAGCTCTTCCCGTTTCCCAACAATTCTTAAGAGATTCCACTTTGTTAAAACATGCTTTTATTAACATTCTCCGTGGCCAGCATTCCTAGCAAAAAATGTCAATGGTGAAATATAGGCACTGCCTCACAATCTATCTAATCTCCTTTATACCCAGATTGTGCATGTTGTTGTAACTACTGTATTTTACTTGATCTTTGAATGTTTTTGAATAAAACTTGGTTGTAAGCACAACCCTTTTTATTATTGCTCAAATTTGCCTTCATGATATGTGTGTAAGCCATTTATCTCTGTTCCAAGAATACCTGTAACTCAACACAGATTTTAAAATAAAATATTTTATGGCAAGTCTCAACTCTGCTTTTGTGGCAAAAACATTTCCTAACTCAATATATGCTCTACTGGAGCTTTATGATGGCAAAAGCAAACCTACTGGAAAATCCACCTGGATAACTACGTGACACAAAAACTGGTTTCATATTTCACTCTGTGAGTTACAGCAGCTTTAAACTGCATGGAAGAGATGCTGGGTATGTTTTATGTATGCAATATATAGTGAAACACAGGGATTCAAGACAGGAGCACAAAGTACCAACGCTTCTCCACTTTACCCAGAAAACTAAGTGACTCAATAGCCGTGCTGAAATGGGAGGCTATGCCACAAATATGCATTTCTCTCTGTCTAGTACCCTAAGAATCTTAGCTGTTAAAGGCTGCTGAAATCAAAGGAAATTATTTTATAGGCACTGGTGAGCTATTCCTTTATGTACCACTTCACCCACGTATTTCAGGCAGCACCTTCCTCACTGGTCATGTATTTGAAAACAAGATAAAGGATTAACACTAGTGAGGGAGCAAAGAGGGAAGTAACAGACCTAAAAGGTCTTAAGGAGATATTAACTCTGAAACCTGTCAAAGTCACAGAAACATCAGTATGATTCTGATTTCACTGCAATGAAAGGAGGACAGAGGTAGTAACTATGTAACTGCTTTCTTTGGCAGAGACAGCTTTCCTGGATTGCCTAGGGAAAGACCTTTTCTTATTTTCCTCCAGTTCCACCTGCCATACTAGTTGGCCTTTAAAATATGACTAGAATCAACTCTCTGAAAGACTGCCAAACAGATGCAGTAGTTTGTCCTGTAACTAGTTCAACAAAATAATACACAGTAATAAACTCTTTGTGACCAGTTTCAAAATCTCCAAACCCATGCTGCAAACTTACTTTATATTTTTATTACAAGCAAATAATAAATCATTGATTTACAGTTTCTATCTACTTATTCACAGTTCAAGCGCAATATGAACTGGAAGAGATTAATGGAAAAAAAAAATAAATAATGGAATGTGGATGAGAAGCTCCTTTTTTCACAACCAAAGGTGCAAAGAGCGTTCTCAGTAAGCCGGGTAAGCAACAAATGTGATCATTAGAGAATATTTATGACAGCAGCAACTGTGTAACATCACCAAAGCATGCACAATGAGAGCAAGCTTTCTCGAAAATATATCTACAAGAGAGACATGTAGCTAGGTCTAACTATCAATCATCTGGACATGTGAATAAATCATTAGTCAGTGGGCAATGTTCTGTTAAAATCAGCTTCTACCATACAGAAAACTTGAAGCTTGCTGCCCAGTAAATAAGCCATAAGACCACAAAAGCTAGAATATGTTATAGGTGCTATCATAATAATAATATCTTAACTACTAGACCAGTAAAGGTTTGAATATTTACATCTTACAGCGAGTGAAGTGTACTTACAATGACTGCTTAGATTCTCTGGTTAAGTTATATAGGTTTAAGATGCCATCACACTGAAACAATCAGATTTTTGTGTTTGTTTGAGGTTTTATTTAATTTTATAATTCACATATTTAAATCGGTGGTTACTGATCCAGAAGAGCACATCTACATGGACTATTTAAGTCTCCTCTCCCCTGGAAACGTGTGTATAACTCCCATAAATACTAATAGGCATAAAGCACATGCATTGAAGAGAAAATAGACCCCTCACTGTGAAAATAAATGTGTTCAGTTATTTTCAGACACGATGCTGAAATCAAACAACTAGAACTACATACTCTGACAACGTTATATAGCCTAACTGTAAATCTCACCATTATTTTAAACTCCTTGGTCACGGAACCTGCCACATTCTTCAGGTTTCTACCATAAAGACTAGATAACATACCAAAAAGGGCCAAATGCTAAATTCTTACACAAGCAAACCAGCCCTGATCTCATACTCCTTGCTTTCACGAAGGATGCAAGGCTAGGTCTCGTGTCTTACCTTTTCACCCAGGCCATACAATGTTTTAACTTTACATTATATGGGTTGATAGCAGCAGTAAACTTTGCTGTTCTCTAGAATAGCTCCTTAAAACTGTGATGAATCTACGAAAGTAAAACCTCCTATCACTTAATTTTTTCCTTAATGATTTGGTATCCTGATGTTTTATGCTCTGTTCAAAATTCATGGAGTCAACTGCCTCTGTTCAAACAGGTAATAATAATTGCTTATACAGTAAAGTGAAATTCAAAGACACTGTTCTTTATTATAATACAAATACAATCACTTTTTTTTTTTCCTGAATGAACCAGTGGTTTTATGAATTTACTGCTGATGCTTACTTCATTGGAACAGCCATGAGAAAACAAAGATTTTTAAAAGGGTGTGGTATAAGTGGAGAATTAATGTTTTTGGTGAGTGCATTGAAGGTCTTTGTAAAGTGGCCTGCTGACTTTCTAATGTGAGTAATCACACCCATCTTCCCAAATCAGAGAGATGCACCTTCAAATAACTGGATTCTACTGAGTTATCGGTCAGGCAGGGATGAGTTGTTCCAGTGATGAGACCTGTTCAGAAATTGATGCTGTAGGATACGGGTGGAGTGCTATTGCTGAAAGGTCAACTGTCACAGCTTAAGTGTCAGGCTTTGCAATACTGATGGGTCAAATACAAAAGCCAGGTTCTGCCAGGTGCTGTACAGTCCAGCTCCCAGCCCCTTGCCCCAGCCACGTGCTCACTCATCTGCTCTCACATTGAGTTAGTTCATGGAGAAAAATACCCCAAGGAAAAGGAAACAAACAAAACCATAAATCAATCAATATTTCTCCACTGATTCATCCCTCTCCACACAGTGTGGGTGGTAACAAGCACTTCTTGACCAATACAAAAACTGGGCAGCAAGGGATATGGGTAGGGAGGGCTGGCTGGCAGGGGGAGAAGGACTGCCCCTTTTAAACTGCCAGACCAGACCTGTCATAGCCCAAAAGGAAACCCATACAAAAAGGACAGTCAAAGGAGGACCCCAGATGAGGCAGAGAACTGGCTGGTATCTGCACACTGAAGTAAGGAGAGACTCTCAAGAGCTGCCATGTTTCTGCAAGACACTTCCAAAAATGCTTGTGCATGTTGTGAATCCCTGACATGTCATGGCCTAGGACAGCTAAGTATAGAATTAACTCATCAGAGAGCTCTTTAGGGACTGGCACAGAGGGCTAATGACCGAGGAGGCTGTTACTCACTGTACAAGCCCTTGGTTCCAGGCTCTTGAGCTGCAAAGTATTTCTGCATGTCACTTTTCAGTGAGTTGTGCTGGAAGATATATGAGCACCCTTCTTTTTTAAACCAGAAAAAGACACTTTACAGCAGGCCTGGTAGTATCTGAAACTGTTGCAGCCTGGACCACCTCTCCTAAATTTGGTGCTAAAATTAACCAGGCAAAAAATTAATGAGCTCCTTCAATTATTACAGAAGAGGAGGAGCAGTACCAATCACCCATGACCTGTCAGCAGCCATGTGGATGAACATCCATCTATGTGTGTATGGAGCTCAGCTGGAGATGCTCTGCTCATGCAGAGCCCATAACATCCATGAAGCGGAACACTTTATGTAGCACTGATATGGACTGACACAAATAAATACTGTTGAATTACTCTCTTTTCTTTTTTCTTTTCAAATAATAGGAACCTGTCTTTTTTTTTTTTTTTGATCTGTGTCACTGTGACTCATTTTGCAAGTTCAAGTCTGATTACACAGAGGAAAAGCCAAAAACTTAAATATTACTTCTTCTGCATAGAACATTGAATCTATTTTCTTCTGGGTGAGCTTGCAGGGATAAACAATCCTATGAATGATTTGGTGTACGATATGCAAAAAGAGACGCTTCTACAGCCCGTCTAGACTCACAGACAAGATCAGACTGTGTTGTCATCCAAGACATTTCCATAGCCTGTCGTATTACTTGAAAGACAGAAAAAACACCTTTTCAGAACAGTCATGCAAAAATGAAAAATAAATAAAAACAGTCTGACCTGCCAGTGTCACAGTGGAAATCTGAACGCAGTAACCTTAGACAATTTAAAAATTATGCTAACAATATGGCAAGAAGTTTAAGCAAACATTAGTGAGGAAAGGCAACTCCTGCACAAGTGAATGCAATCCAAAAATATGAGTCATGCACAAGCAATTTTGCTATGGGCCATAAAATCACTTTATGAGAGTTACAGATAATTCTGTATGTATTCTATAATGTTTCCCTACTGTGTAGAGATGGATATCTCAGTATCCTATCACAGATAATGACGGAAAACAAATTCTCTACATAAAAGCTGATTACTTTTGAGATTCACCCTTATTGGGATTCACCCTTAACTGTTCCAAGGGACTGTAACGACGATGTAACGCTTTATACTGTATTCATCAACAAAGAGGTAGCTTCCATCAGTGCCAAACACAAGTACAGTTTAGATGCGTTTTACGAGATGTTAGCAGGGTGAATCGAGAGGAGCCTTAGACACAGAATATGCATCCTGCTGCTTCTAAGCACCTACATACTCTTTACCACGCATGCACCTACCCTCTTCTACAATGACACCTCTCACTTCCTCCTGTTAGTACTTTTGCACGTATTTAGACATATTCAGCATTATTTGGTATTAAAAGAAGAGATGTATTCTGTACATGTAATGCTGAGAAAAATTTACCGCATTAAGCCAGTCGTGAAATAAGAGATACTGGAGTATAAAAGATGAACCCTTCAGGACCAACTTCAGAATAACACAGCTTCTTTTTGCACCTTTAGTTTCTTCTTCATGTTCCTTTGTAACTTTTCCCAACTATATCCATATAACCATTATAAAAAACAAAAACAAAAACACTGAAAACGTTCAAACAAGTCATCTCTCATGAGACTTTTTACCGAGTTAACTATTTTGCAAGGTAGCTTTAACACACCATTCACAACCCAAAAATCAACAGGGACTCCCTCCACTGAAAAAAATCTCTCATTCTTTGGAGGTGTGCTACTCATGTTACGGTATGTGATCTTTTCTCAGACTTGGATGTGGCATTCTCCAGGAGCCAAGCTTTACAAAAAGCCAATAAAACAATACTAATACCTCTCCAACATCATAGATCCATATGCGGCCTTCTGAATCACCAACCGCTACCTCCTTCCCAGCCTGGGCCCAGCGGACACGGTTGAGGGCAGAAGCTCCTTCTATGGTGACACTGGCTGTGGGAACCTGTTGAAACAACAGGAAGGACAATAAAATCATGCTGCCTGCGAACCAGGGTCAGTTTTGAATGTCCTGCTTAGAGGACTGAGTCACAAGTCCCTTGGCATTGCTAGAAGTAACATACAAGACTCATCAGGGAGAGAAAAGAAAAGGGTTCATTGTTTCTTCGATCACATGTGCTAAAAAGGGGAAAGAGTAAGAGATTGTTTGGAATGAGCAGGAAAGACTTCCACAGTAAAGGGCAGTAAACGAAACAGTTTTTTCCCCTAAACCTTGGAGACATGAGAAACCACATCTGCTTCTTTCTCAGAAGTCAGACTTAGGACCAAGAACCAACTGAGGGTAGGACTTTGCTTTAGTCCTGCCCTGGTTTCTTGGCCTCTGACTTGGGCCCAGATAACCTGACAGTCGGCAAACATGTCCCTGTATTTGTGCTGACACATCCCTTAAATCTATACTCACCTCTGTGGCCAAAACTTAGGCATTGCATCAGAAAATTCCTGAGCTAATTACTCCAGAGTGAGGACATGGCAGAAGACAGAACAGCTGAGCTGACATTTTAGGAACTCATACAATATACTTCCACAATTCTCTTTTACATCCCCAGGAGCCGTCTTCTGCTTTAAATACAAATGGATACTAATTGCTAACCCCCCCAGCCCAAGTCACCCAGCTTAACAGGGGATCCACAGGAATACATAAAGAATTTGATTAATGCATGGGATGAATAAAGCAATGAACACAATCTTAGGAGAAGTATTTGTAATCTACACTAAAATGGGGGCATCAAAAGATGCTGCAGGAGGAAGGAACTGTGTCGGTGTTTGTCTCAGGTAGATCACTTAGTTGATTTAGGTCACCTCATAAGACAAATGACAGTAACCTTCAAGTCTGCTAATGTTCCACCCAGCTGCCTTTAATAAGAGAACCTGCCTGAGCAAGGAGCCTGGAACTTGGCATGATGGTCTTCCAAACAAAGCGTTCTAGCTTTAATGCTTTTCAGGTCAGGGAAAATGTCATAGGATAGCTGCAAAAGCAGATCCTCCACCAGATCCATCTGTGGGAACCGGTCTCAGACACACAGTGAGATGGGGACAGGGGAGTGTCCCAGGATCTATAAAGGGACATGGAACTAGAGGGCAGTCCAGGCAAGAAGAGGTAGTTGGACAGGAACCAGAGTCTGGGCTACCCTAACAGGCGCTCCTCCTGTCCTTGTCATCACAATGCAGCAGAAGCAGGAAGAAAGCAGCTTGAAGGTGGTATTAAAGCCTGGTCTGAACACTGACTAGCAAGATTATCCAAAACAGTATTTTGCTGACTTCATCTTGGTTTTCTGGCTGTACCTTTATATTGTAGTTTTCAGACAGGACCAAAGATCCAGGAAAAAAATAATTTAAAAACAAACGTATAGCTCCTATGCCAATCTCCCTTTCCTCGGCTCTAATGCCTTCATTGTGTCACACAGGATGAGTGACAGTAGGAAGCTGAACCTCTGCAGACTTCTCAAGACTCTCCTTAGAGCCACAGTGAATGCCAGCCATGCCAACAGCAAGAGAAGGACTGGGAAGCAGGGCTGCTTGCCCAGCCCTTCTGCCCCTGGAGACTCCCTGCTCTTCCTCCTCCTCATCAACCCTGACCAGAGGCTGCAAAACCACGCTGGCAGCTCAAACACAACGAACCTGCCAAGCTAAAGCCTTGCCTCCCCAAAGGGCTTCATGGCAGCATCCTGAGCCCCACATGTGAAATGCAATTGGATTTTGTTTGCAGAATGATGTAGAAATAATACTGGAGAGCAATCAGAAAGCAGACACCATCCTCCTCCCCACTTTAAGAAGTTATTCAAATGTAAATAAGGTACTGGAGTCATCACCCCATTGTGCAAGGCCTAGGTCCTGTCCAAGGCAGTATTATCCAAAAAAACTGGCACGCTCTAACTCCTCGTCTCAAGTCTGTTACTGCTTAGTGAGTGAGAGTCAGTGGCCTAAATCTGACATGTGGTCATTGATCCATGATAAAAATCACAGTAGAAAACAAGCAAATTTTACTCCTGTGATCACTGATTTCTGGAGAAAAATGGAAAGAAAAATTAAAAAAAAAAAGAAAGAAAAAAAAAAGAGACAGCTATTTTAATTCTAGCCAAAATTAATTTCATAACATTTGGAAATGGGTTTCTTCAAACAACAACTAAATGCCACATTTTAGAGGACTAATCCACTAACCAGCTATGTTTCTCAGGAAACTGTAGATCAAAGATATTTGTTTCATATACAAATATACGCAGCCTATATTTAAAGCACTGAATTTTCACAAAATCTTTCAGAAGGCTGAAATACATAACTGTAGAGCTGTTTTGTTTTGTTTTGTTTTTAATAAAGCATTCTTTCAGTGTTCCACATAAAAATATGCAGCATGCATGCCACAGACACAACCCATGCTTTTTTCCAAAACCCAATGGTTTTATAAAATTCTGTTACTATTCCACAAAGCTGTCTAACAAAATAAAAAGCAATAATTAAACAGTCTTTAAAAATCTAAATAAAAAGCCTTTTATCCAGTGATACGGATTGAAATATAGTCACCACCATAGTATCTTAAAATAGATTTGTCTGCTCTCAGTAGTGATAGGTTAAATTACACATGCCTATTTTCAGATTTCAGAGATAAGAATTTATCTTATAATAGTAGCATTATGTTTTTTAAGTCATGTTTGAAATACTTTATAAGTCTTCTGAAGCTGGTCCTTGTCAGATTTTTAACAATTTTGAAAGGAGATTTTAACAGGTAGTAGACTAAGAAAGATGGAGTCAGAAAAACCTGCATGATAAGAATATACCTTTTTTTTTTTTAACTGCTTTGTAGTGTCAAAACCTGCTTGCAAATACATCTGTCATCTATGTTTCTAGAAATAGACACCATCTTCACACTTTCAAAGCTAAGGTACAGCATGCAAAAAAAACCCAAACATCTGAATGGGGTAGAACACAGCAGAAATATGCAATTTTTAAGTCACTTTAATATCAGCTGATACAGAAATAAGACTCATCAATAACCTAGAGACTTTCTCCAATCTTGATCAAAAAAGAAATGTTATGGACACAAAAATAAGGAATTTGCTTATGGTATCCTGAATCTATCTGCAAATCTCCCTATACTGATCCAAAAAATAATACTCAGTTTGCAAAAGAATGAAGTAGTAAGGAGCTTTTGCTTTTTAAGGGTTTTTTATATTCATTCATCAAATATAAAATAAAATGTGATTACTTTCACAGCAATTACAAAAACAATTTCTGGTATCCACAGATCAACATGAAGCACACAAATACCCTTGATCCTTTACACTGAGATTTTGAGAATTAAGAGATTGATTAAATCCATGACACAGTCAAATGATTTAGTTATTTTGATCAGAAAGCATCTAGCTCTCGGGAGAAATGCTTTTAATAAATATGGGGAGTAACACTGGTGGAAATTGTGTTACAGTTCAAAAATTTGAAGGTAGCATATTGTAACTAAAGGTAGGTATTTTCTTAATTGGTTTACAAAGTAATACCTAAATAATAATGTGGCTTATTTCCCAAATTAAACAAAAGCAGGTCTCATCAGTAACGATAACATCTAGTTCTTACACAGTGATTTTTATCAATAGCTCACAGTTAAACATATTAATATACCTGTCATTTTCTACTGTCTTCAAAAGTAATTTGACATCACTTATCTGACATCTAAGACTAATAATGATCTGAAAAATAGGTGTTTCAAGATTTTTTTATAACAAATGCCAAAGTGCTGACCCAGACTTTTTCTTAGCATATAGCAGTGCAGATTTAAACGCCATAATCAATTACAGAAATCTTGAAAATTATAAACTAATTATGACCTAACAGATAGATGGTAAAAGCAAACAACGATCACTTTCAGTTACAATGTTTAAAAGCACTTCTTAGAGTTCTGCTTCAGTGGTACTTTTGCTGCTTCTGCACAACAAAACCTCTTATCTGCTCAGAATTTGCCATCTTATAATTTATAGACATTTTAAAATTTAGTTCATCAGTGCCCAGTAAGGAAACCAAATGGTATTTCTACCTCCAGAGACTCAAATGCGATTCTCATAAAAATAAAAAGCTCGATACCACAGAAATAATTCCAGTGTGGTCCTTACATGAGAGCTGATTTTGACCTCTCAGAATGGAAAGCATTTGTAAAATCAAGGGTGGCTCTGCACGCAGAAGAAAAGCAGGATCAAGCTTGAAATTAGTTTTTCTTTTTGTGATGCTCCTATGTATTTATATATAAACACACTGGAAATATATCAGCAGCTTTCTACGTACAGCCTTATTATTGATGGGAAAGGGATCAAGTGGTCCATACTAGTTTTTTTTGAAATAAATTATGGTCTCTTTGAGTGAAATGGCAAAACATCAGTTGATTTCAAGCAGAGCAGGATTTCGGCCCTGGTATTTGAGGGGAAAGGGTTATTTATTTTTTTTTTTTTCTTCTTCTTAAAATGCTGAGGTTTATGCTCTGTGTTTAAGCCTGCATTAATGAGAACACCTGAAGGATATGTCCCTCCCTTCCCAAAATAAATTCTGAGGAGACTCCTCCTGTATATCCTCCAGCTGTATGTGCTCTAATTAAAAAGGCTGTGCTGCTTCCTGCTCAGAACACTTCAAAAGGCCTCACTGCTCCCCTTGACAACACAGTGCCTGGTGCTGGTTCCTCTTACCTGTCCATGCTTATTTATGGCAAGCACCACTCACTGGAAGCCATAAACTGCACCCATATTTTACCCTGTCTGAAGTGTATAGCATGTTTACATGAAAGGTGTATTAATGATCAAACTAATCTGAAAAAAACCAAATAAAATGTAAAAACTAGAGTTTGTGGGGGGAAATACTGCTACTTGCACTTCAGTCTGGTTTTTGGAAATAAAAGTTAATGCACATTTGTTCAAGATTTTTTGTTTGTTTGGGGATTTTTTCAGCATGTTTGTTCTTAGTTTTACATGGCGTTAAGTAAAAATACGCAAGACTTCATCTGTGGAAAAATATTTTGATTCTTGTGTTGAATACTGGTTGCTGGCCATCTAAGACTGACCTCAAAAAACATGACAGGTTTTCTCAAAACATTTCTGGGCAAAACTCAAATCCAGAAAAAATAGTAACAGTGTAAGTCTGCAGCATTTTTGAAAATCAGAAATGACAGGAAGAAAAAGAGGTGTTCAGCATGTTTAAAAATTATTTTTATTTTAATTTTTTTAAATACAAGATTTACCACTCAAAATCTTTGCAAAAAGCTCCCTGATTAATCCTTTCTGGTCAGTGAAATTCAAAGGTGGATGTTTCCTTCCCAATGGTCCCCACTATTTAGTTAACAGATGGAAAGAAAACTAGGTTTGCATTTGTACCTTTAAGTTTCACAGCAAATTTTAAAGAGAGAAAAAAAGTGTGAGGGTATAAAATCACAACATGTGAGAGAGATGCCCTATGCTTAAAAAAACTCTATAGTTAAGTAGCTAGCAACTCAGGTGGGAGGCAAGGGAAGATGCATGTACACGCTGGAGGCACTGGTATGGGGCATACAAGTTACAGTTTCTAGAGGTTTTGGAGCAGAGGATAAATACGAAGGGGAATGAAGTCTTCCGCCCAAACACGAAGCACCTCCCCACCACAGGAGGCTAGAGAAAGGGCTGCCCGGCGCCTCGGCCCACACCGCAGGTGGGAGCGCTGGCAGGCCTGTGGTGGTTGTGGCAGGGCTGCCAAGGTGTGACCACACGAGGGAGGGGAGGGCTGCCAAGCTGTGACCACCTGAGTGACTGAGGGGAGGCATCGAAACGTACTGTTTGAAACGCCTGGCTGAAGCGCGGAGCGCAACAAGTGACAGAAATGGAGGGGGTTGGCGGGGGGGGGGGGGGAAAGGTGCGAATAAAAAAATACAAAAATGGGGGCGGGTTAAAATTGTACCTTAAAATCAAAAAAAAGGGAGGTAGACTTCTTCCCGCGC
>JANIJG010002958.1:10409-40540 GCA_024611175.1 Megaceryle torquata | reverse complement strand
ATTTTTAATATTTCAAAGTGATACATTGTGGTAACTAAACAAGTTAGCATTAGTAGTAAAGCATCAGAACTTAGAAAGCTTTTTTTTTTTTTCCCTCTCACTTCTACTACCTTTTAAGTTACTTATTATATTTACCATAGATAATTCTACTTGATTTGAAAATATAATCCAAACATATGAACTCTGAAGTACTAAAATTACAAAAGTTTGGGTATTTTTGCCTTATCATACTTACTATTTTTTATATATTTTTTTGTTTTTTTTTCTGCAAAGCCAAAAGTTATGAAAAAGAGAAAGTAAAGTGTCAAAGTTGCAGTCAGAGTCCCTGAGATATATTTATGCTGAATTTGAAGAAGGCATTATGAAAGACACAAGATGCAATGCAGATCCTGCAGGAAACGGGAGACATTACAAAACCAAACATAATTAACAGCATATGAGGAGCCTTCAGGGTACGCAGCCATCTCCTATCCTCCACAGAGACACACACATAGCTGCTGATACCAGAACTGAATTAGCTGCCGTGTGTATACCTGGTCATCAGATTCAAGGAGATAAAGGCAGATTAAAGTAACATTATATATTTAATATACTGATATTGATGTGCACGGTGATAAAGGTATCAAACATGCTCCTCTAATAACAAGCCGGGGAAAAGATTAGTAATAGGAACTTGAGATGGGAAAGAGTATGAGACAAAACTGTAAGGAGTCTCACTGACATTCCAGGGGTTTGTGCTACTGTCCAGAGAGTCCTCAACAGGAACCCCATGGAGTACAACATGGACAATGGGATTGAGTGCGCCCTTGGGGAGTTTGCCAACAACACCAAGATATGTGGTGCAGTTGACATGCTGGAGGGAAGGGGAGGCCTTATACCAGAGTTCCAGTGCTTGAGTGGAGCCTGCAAGAAAGCTGGGGAGTGACTTTTTTCAAGGGCTTGTAATAGTAGGACAAGAGGTAATGGTTTCAAAGAGAAAGAGGGTAGATTTATATTAGATATAGGGAAGAAGTTCTTTACTGTGCAGGTGGTGAGGTCCTGGCACAGGTTGCTCAGAGAGACTGTAGATGCCCCCTCCTTGGAAGTGTTCAAGGCCAGGTTGGATGGGGCTTTGAAAACCTGGTCTAGTGGGAGATGTCCTTGCCCATGGCAGGGGGGGCTGGAACTAAATGATCTTTAAGGTCCCTTCCAACACATTACCATTCTATGTTTCAGTTAAAAATGCTGATTTTTCCAAAGTAAATTTTGCTTCTACAGGAATACACTACTTATACTCAAAAATGTTTTAGGAACTCTGCTATACAAGTAGAACAAAAATTTATTGTCAAAACAGAGAAAATACTAATCAAGCTTAGAAAATCAGTCAGAGTAAATAAGGCAGTGAACACTTAGTAGGAAAGATGACACTTCAAATTTCTGCTCTGTCTATTGCATAACTGGAACTTGAATCTTCACGTTCTACATCGCAGGTGAAGCCCATAACTACAGGCTTAAAAGGCATTCTGGAGTTTTGTCTCTGCCTCATAGTGAGAAAAAAATAGCCCATAATTCTTTAGAGATGTCCAGCGGTAGAGGTGAAGAATGTTCTTTGGGTGTGTATTACTGCACAACTTTTTTCTCTGATTCATCCATAGGCACTAACCTCTGAACATCCAGGCAGCCCATCTTAGCACATTTTTGGCATGTCCTTTAGAGAAAATTAAGTAATGTCTTCCATTTAAATAAGGGTGTAGCTCTGAGAATCTATTCTCTATAGGCAGTATGGAGGAGCTTAAACCAATTCTTTAAATTCCTCTTGGCAACTACATCGTCTCCTATTCCAGCAGCTATTCAGATACCCACTGTCTATTCCTGAGCACAATGCCCAAAGAGAGGCAACATGCTTTTGAAAGCATGTTATAAAACACTATTCTGTTAACTTTCCATATTATGTTCATGCTCTCTCCATGTGTCATATAACTGTAAATCTCAACTATCACTGCAAATTGAAAAATAAAGGATTAATATAAAAAATAAAATGCAGCAAAGGGTTGAATCAAAGTCCCCACTATAGAAATTCACTATACAGAATTTTCCTTTCACACCTAGTTGTTGGTGTATAGCCCTCAAAAGCCAAAGTATTTAAGTACACTTCTTGCTAACACAGTTTCATTGTCATCACTGGTGGGCAGAAACCACACCCTGAAACAGTACTCCCAGCTGATGCTACAAGAATTTTTTTCAGCCACATTAATCACTCTCCTGAAGCTTGGCTTGTGATACCTTGCATACAGCAAAATAAATAAACTCCAACATCAATAACTCATTCAACCACATGGAATTCTACTTACCACATGACTGAACATATAATTGATTTTAAACTAACAGCTATCCAGCTTTTTCATCAATCCAACAGTACTCGTTGCTTCTACTCTTTTCCTTCTTTTTCTGGTCCTATTTTTTTTTTCCTTTTTTTTTTTTTTTTCTCTTTCTCCAGCTCCCAAACCTTTAATTTTGCCTGATCCTTTCTTCCCAGGTTTCACTGATAAATTCAGAAGTCAGTGCTTTCCAGAGATATGTTGTTTCAGACAGTGTATAATTTACAAGTCAGTAATCCCACACATGAGGCAATAGGGCTTTCCTATGGCATTCATGGTAACTTAGCTGCAGTACAACAAAAATAAAAAATTCCAAAACTAAATTAATATCACCAATAATGGTGTAATGTGATGGTGTTGAATGGGTCAGATAACTGGAAGACTTTCCTATTTCGAGTTTCTTTTATTCGATGTTTGCATTTGATGTGGAATTCATTCAAAGCTAAATGAGTAACTGGCCAGTTGTGTTAGAAAAAACACAAGGAAATAAACTTGATGTTTCAAGAGGTGTTGTAGAAAAGAGAGATTAGAAAAGAAACATAGACCTTGAGGTTAAAACCTTATTTTGCAAAGAGAAGCTCTGTAAGTATTTCTTTTTCAACTTGCTATCAAAGAAGCTTTATACAGTAAATATCATTGTATTTGGAGAGCTCAGCATCTGTTATTCTTTCACGTTGATTAAAATACTTTAAATATCAGGACTCATGTGACCAAGACAGTATTATCTTGAAAGAAACTGTTACTTTCTTGCTATTACCTGAAAGTTTTGCAGTATTTAATAAATAAGAAAGAAATGGATATTATTCCTGCAAGGTGAACAAATAGCAAATGGAAATATGCAAATGGATTTTGTCAGGAGAATAAAGTACGCATTCCTTTAAGTTCTTTTTTAATATAATCTGCTAAGATTTTATGTTAAACTAATGTTATATTTAAGATATAGGAAGCATTTTTACAATATTTTAGTTATTATAATTTACCATTGCAAGATAATTTCCTTTTAGTTGCTTCTATATTTAACTTTTCCCTATCTAACAGTTTAAAACAGAAATCTGGCTTGAGCAGTAAATCTATTGCAATCCTATGATACTTTCAGACTTTAAGCTTTTTTTCAGCAGGGGATACTTTTACCCTTACTGGGTAGATTTAGGAAAGGAGTAAAGTATCTGAGATTAAACTCAAGCAGCAAAGTTGATCTGCCACAGAGGTTAAATAGAGTGATGCCTTTAAATCCTAGAATGGGCATCTCATATTCTAATAGCTGTACTTCCACAATGAAGAATTATCCCTTAATGTTTTTTAAGCAGCATGTGTGTGAATATATTCTATTGTGAAATCCCTCAGACTGCTTTTACTCTAGAACAATTGACAAGTGGGTGGTCAGTTACACCGGGTATTTGCATCACAGTGGAAAACAAAGTTTTGTACCCTTCCTGTGCCTTGGGGCCAGAGCTGAACTCAAACTTCAGAAACAGCCAGCGGCCACAGGCTGGCGTTGCTAAGGTAATGCTCTGAATAGTGATATTGCTTCAGTAATCTTCTCTGTCTCCTTCCTAATGACTGGTACCCATTGCTGGACAGCTTTTGCTTCCTGGGTAAAAGGGTTTTGTGGCTATCCTGAAACCTAGCAGGTGTTTCTGTCAGGCATTCATTGCAAAAGGCCTGTTCTTATGGTCTGAATCATTGTTTTAGAAGACTAAGGGAGTACTCAGTAGAGGAACACGGGACATGAATTAAAATTTGGAAAAGGAGTAAAAAGTTAACATATTGCAAGAAGATGATTTAAGGCTGTATTTCCACAGCCTTTCTCTACCATGCAGGGGAGCAAAGCTATGACATTCAGTATGAAAAAGAGAGCAAAGGGGACTGACACGCTAATCCCTCTTGCAAGCAAAAGGGTGGAAAAGTGTCTAGAGAAGTGCAGGGAATGATCAAATCTTTGACCAGGAAGAAAAGGGAATAAACTGTTCTGTGATAGGAAATGAAACAGATCAAAAAAAAGGAGCAAGTGGTCATGTCTGAGTCATTGTCTGTTTACTAGTTTATTCCTGAATTTTTACAGTTCTGAGTCAGAAAACCTAGAGAAATGTAAGAAATAAGTTTTAACACAACTTATCTATCCTCTGTTGATATGTTTCTATGAACTACTGAATGCAGTTAATGACAAAGTCCTGAAAATTTTGACTTGGACAAACAATAAACACACAATTGAAATAAATTGTTGATCCATATTTCCTTTCACTGTAAACAGATTTCAAAGATGTTGATTTAAGTTTATAGACAGACTCTACAAACAGAATCTGAGACATTTTATTTTAAAAACTGTTGTGTGATGCTATTAGATACAGTTAAGTTACATCTGATTCAATGAGCTGAAGACTGGGAACAGGACAACTTACAAGTATAACAAATCTCTATTTGGGTTTTAGAAATTGTTAATAAAAAAGCCACTTTTAATAATGTGTTTAATTTTTAATTTTCATGTTTTAAATAAAAGAGTTGAAATAAACTGTTTCACCAGCGGTTGATTTCAGTGCCCTAATATGGTACCAAATGCCTTAGGATACTTGAGACATGCATATCTTAGCAGATGCAACACAGTAACTTCAGAAAAGCCAAGCCCTTCTATAGATGTAGCTGGAAACCTGTAAGTATGCCTGAAGTTGCCCAGCCTGCCTCTAGCCACATACTTTTAGACAATTGATTCCTATGTCAGCTCTGGCTTACTGTCATTACAAGGGTTCCTGGGTTAGACTTTTTTTCTGGGTCCTGAAGTTTATGCTTGTGAAATGGTAAAGACTATATTTGTGAAGATTTAGGTCATAGGGGACTTGACCTTCAATAGGCTTATATGTTTTAATTAAGACAGAATTTGACAGTAGGATTTTCAGTCTGTCACTCTTTTTCAGCTCTTTGCAGTACATCTTAAGTTGTTCATTGAAGTACTTTTGTGAATAGAGGATATGGGACATAACTGTGGCAAAAAACAACAGGCAAGCAAGTTCTTTCTGTTGTGTCTTACTTCTCATAGTTCATTGTTTCCCATTACTGTCAAACACTTTCAGTGTTGTAATGTGTTAACCCTGGTAGGCAGCTCAGCACCACAGAACTACTTGCTCACACCTTTAGCCCTCCCCTCAGAAAAAACCCAAAGAAAAACATAGACAAAATAAATCAAGTGAAAATCCCCCAACAATTTTTCACCACTAGCTGCCTGATGTCCAATCAGTCCTCAGGCAATGGCAGCCCCTGCAAACCTCCCCCCATATGTCAATTGTTATTACTGAGCATGATGTCCTATGGTATGGAATATCCCTTTGGTCAGTTGGGGTCAGCTGTCCTGGCTGTGTCCCCTCCCAATATCTTGTGCTCCTTCAGCCTCCTCATTGGTGGGGTGGTGTGACAAGTAGAAAAGCACTGTGTAAGCACTGCTCAGAAATAACTAAAATGAGGTGTCTTATGAACATTGTTTTCATCACAAATCTCTACCGCAGCCAAAACTAATGCAAGTACTTATGCCACATGCACTGCAAAGCTGCATGCACTTACTATTGCTAATATTATTTATGCTGCCTCTGAATTTAAGTAAAATGGATTTTCATGCAATAAGAGTTATCCTCTGCCCTCTCCTTACTTTCACTACTCTATTCTTTTTTTCCTCATTTTGTTATTGTTTTTTCTAGACTTTTAAAATTCCTTTAAAAGTCTTTTCTCCTACATATATCAAAATTATTCATATTCCTTGTTAGCTTTGGTGTCTGTTTCCCTGGTTAGATTATATTGGAGTAAATTTCAATTGCCATTTCTACCATTATTTCAGTTTCAATAGTACATTTTCTCAGTGTTATAAAATATCAGTCAAAATTCCACTGAGCATTTCATATTCCCTCAAAGTCAGACTTCCTGACATCAAACCTAATATGTTTCTTTCTCTGGTCAGAAGCCTCATCAGTGCACTAAATCTAAAGATTTTTTGTTTGCTAGATATTACATGTTCTCAACAGCAACCTTGTTTATATGTCTCGACTCACTGCATTATATACAGAACTGCTTCTAACCATGTAGGCTATTAAGCAAACCACCAAAACTCAAAGAACCAAAACAAAAAAAATCTTACTTCTCTTTCCCTACCACCTCCATCTCAACAATTTATAGTTCCTTGAAAAAAACCAAACAAATAAACAAAATTCTCCTAGGTTTTGCTTAGTTTCTATCAAAATCAGTATCAAGGTAATTACTTCTCCCTTGATAAAGATTAAAGCCAAGCTCTAACAGGCCATGTTGAGTGTACTGTCATATCTGTTCTAACTGCCCAAGAGATCTATAGCTACATCAGTGAATTACCTGACTGCTTTTATTATCCAAAATTCTATCAAAACTTTCTCTACTGTCATTCCAAGTGTTTATGCCATTTTTCTCAGCTGATTCTATTTCATTTCTCAGTAATGCTGCTATCCTTGCCTCCTGTTTTTTTTTCCTTATCTGTGCCTTATATCCTGACACTTTAAATCATCATACTCTGTATTGATTCAGTAAAGTGCACTGTTCCATTCATTTCATATTGTACATATAAGTGAAAATCAACAAAAATGTTTGTGGGAAGTGAGGACGACTGACAAATATGTCATTCTTGATTCACAAGTTTTCCACTGATTAATTGGTAAGCATTCAACAATATGAGTAACGATTGCTGGTTTCACAACTGAAACCAGCAGTAGGTGCCTGACTAAATAGGATTTTAGTGCTTGAGTCCCTAGTGAATTCAATCGAAATTAAAACTGTGGTCCCTAAATAGCTTTGTATTCCTGTCATCTGTAATAATTACCAATAGGACAGATTTAGCTTGCTCAGTGATGTTTAAATATGTGTGAAGAAAATAGAGCAGCTTATAAATTTACAGTGAGTTATGAAATGAGAAAGATTGCTAAGAGTCTGATTCTTCAAATTCTTATGCTTGGTCTGGTCTGTAACAATAGGTAAGTATATGACTTAATTTTTTTTTATCACATTCTGGTTCTTTCTTACTGTGTTTTGGACTCTTCATGTAGAGGACATTTTTTCAGAGGCTTCACTGTAGTGATGAACCAGAAGTCCCCTCATCACAAAACACAGAGGTCTTGCAATCTACAGTTCCTATAGGGAAATGCAGACCTTCAGTGGGTGTAAGGATTCACTTGATGCTGAGCTTTAAGAAAATGTTCTGTGTACATTCCCTAAAGGGAAAAAAAGAGAAAAAAACTACAAAAGGGTGGTAATCTGACATTTGCCTATGAAAAATGTCAATATCAAGGAAAACACACATTCCATATTCATCAGATTTTAATGGAAATTTATCAACCAGCTATACTTAAAATCATAATATAATATAGTGTCCTCACAACTGAAGAGTAAATAATCTAACTGGATAATTCTTTCAAAAGAAAATAAACCCAGTACATATATAGAACCAGAGAAATGTTTTACTATGTGAAGTGATAAAAAAGATTGCTCTCCAAATAGCTTTAGTTTTCTAACCTAACTTTATTTTCATGTCTATTTTTAATCTGTCAAATTAATGAGCAAGAATTGGCTCCCACCCCCTCCATTTTTCACTAAGTATTGATGATGTACTGCCAGTTTGTTAGGTTAGTTATTTTTTTTCTCAAGATAAGAAGTAATTGTAGTTTGTAGTTTGTTTGGGGGTTTTGTGGTTTTCTGTTTTGTTCTTTTTTATTATTATAATTCTTTGTTTATTTATTTATTTAAATAATTATTTTAAAGTATCTATTATAGTTGTCCTTGGATTTGTTCAATATAGTGCTGCATATCATCTCATGTCTTAAACATCTGCAGCATATTTCACCTGGAGGAGTAAAACAACCATAAGATGCATGCTCCTGATGCAGCAGCAGAGATATATTACTATTAATTATAAACATTTATTCCTGCAGTTACTGTTGTATGGCATCTTACTTTCCACAGCTATTTATAAATCTATGTAAAAGGTCTTTTAGGGGGAAAAAAAATAAAAAATAAAAAAATGCTACCTGTTTATAACTATTGACTTTTTTTCAGTGGACATCACTATACTACCCTCTTCTGAGGTATGGCAGACACTTCCATAGCAAAAAATATTTTCTAATCCTTTCTTATCCAACTTCATCCAAAAAAAAATATATTTTAGGTTAAATATTCCATTTGTTTCTTTATGTACAGTCATTAAAATCTGTGAAAATTGAGTTTAAAAAGATGTCAAAGCATAATAAGTTGCCCAGAAAGTTTGTAGATACACCATCCCTGGAAACACTCAAGGTCAGCTTGGACAGGACTCTGAACAACCTATTCTATGTGAAGATGTCCCTGCTCATTGCTGTGGGGTCGGACTAGATGACCTTTAAAAGTCCTTCCAACCTAGATCATTCTATGATTCTATGAATATTCTGTACCCAGACAGGTGATGTTAGCAGCTACACCAACTGCAAGGCATAAGAGGCCCAAAGGATTACTGCTCTGTTGTGCTGTTCCTACAAAACTCACATGATTATAGAAAACAGCTCCAACTCCAGGAAACAATCCAAGTAGGTTTTTAGTTAGTAAGGCAATATAAGGAAAGCAAATCATCTTTCAGAAGCTTCCTGCCTGTGACAGTGGTAGGCATAAAGAGTTGAATGAGCTTGTTTTCTCCCTCAGGATCTATTGGCAACTATTTCAACCTTTGCAGAAGTTAATACAAGAAGTACAGCCTCAGTTACATTACTTCAAGAAGTTTGCAGCAAAGGAACATATTTGTCCTGTGTCTTTCCACATCCAATAAATAGTGTCCCAGTCTTTAAGTGGTCCTCAGTGTAATACTTTCTGCTCAAGTATGATAGATATTTCCTTAGCAGAAAATATGTTGGTCTAATAACTCTGCAGTAGTCCATTCATTTCAGTTCATTTAGTTCACTTTTTTTTTGAGTCTTGTGGCTGAAATACGTAGGCTATTCCAGCTTAATAGTTTACATTTCCTGGCTGAACCTGAGTTAATGTATGTGCACACCCAGCCCACTGAGAGACAACACAATTTCTTGTAAACTTCAAAGGAAAAAGCTGTAGGTAATCTGCATTATTTGACAACTGAGCCAGGACAGGAACAAGTGTTTGGACTGTAACTTAGTCCACTATGTCTTCTTTACTGAATAGCATGTGTTTGAGCCTTCTGTTAGTCCCTGGAAATTCCAAATACCCATCCAAAGTTCATGATCATGATCATGAAAAATGTATCAAATACACATCAACTTTTCTAAGACAATGATCCTTGCAAAATATACAGTTAAGTCTTCTGTATTTCTTTCTCCTATTAATTGCACGTCTCCACTTATTTCCACTTACTAGTTATATAAGATTCAGAACATGAATAGTTAACATGTTTCCTTAATATATTCCCTTCTCTTTTTTATCACCCCTTCTTACGGTCACTGGTCTTTATGTCAACTCATTTCTCTTATGCTATGCCTTTAATACACTTACGCTGCCACTTACATGACTGCTCATCTTCCTCTGTCACTTCTTCTAAGTCTAAAAACAGTCATGGGTGCCATCAGTGAAGCTCACATATTCATTTATCATTTGGAGGCAGGCTGTTATTTTTTTCTAAAATCCGATCCCTTAGCACTACAGCCAACCACTGCTTGCAGTAATCATTTCCCACATTCTCCCCCTTAAAGAGGATTAATCCTATCTTTAATACTTCTTTTCCTTTCCTCTGATAAAATGTGGGGAAAAGGCTGTTTGTGGTCAGCACTCCTCAGGCTGGCAACTCTGCAATCTGATTAAATTCCTTTTCCCTTCTTTTAAATGCACAGGTGCTGTATTGCGGTTAGACTCTACAAGTAATCAATCCTTTTTCAGTCAGATTGGTGGGGGAGAATACATTTTATTGGGACATTTAACTGATGCCAAAAAAGGGGGCATTAAATTCCTCAGTTTGTTGCAGATTTTTCTGTTTAACCGTGTGTATCTCACCATGTCTCTGTTTCTCTATTCCTAGTTGGTGACATGGAAGAAAAATATTTTCTGCTTTACATTTTTGTTAGGATGTTCAGAGAGAGAAACACTTTCTTTCTAACACTTTTAATAAAATTCAACCTTTTTAACAGCTAGGATGTGAACACTAGTATTAAATATTAATTACAATTATCTGCATGTTTCTCCTGGAGAATAACAGCTGTGGTCTTTTCTGCAATCTTATTGAAGCATTTTAGAGTAATGAGTGTATTCTTTCCTGTTTTTTGATACAAGAGAGTTATATGAAGATATTCCTCTCGCACAAAAATCTTTACCCTTTTCCAAAAAAAAAGAAAGAAAAAAGTTTAAATAACCTTTTAAATGAAATATTGCAATAGTCCAGCATTATAAGGATGAAAGTGCAGTTTTCTAAAAGGTCAGTTCAGTCCCTGAAAATGTTTTCAGTTTAGACAATACATTATGAACTCCATGGATTCTAGTAGCAATTTTCAGCATCACTAACAATAGGAAGTAAATTCCAGTCATTCACAGTAAGATGGCAATGTGGTGACATTTGATGCTTGACTCTGTGTGCTTTGTGTTACTGCAAGAAACTCTGTTCTGAGGGGAGAGAAACTTTCTCTGGTTAACTGGATGAATCTTAGATATAGGTAAAAAATAAAATCAGAACCATTTATAAAGTGATTGCAAGTCATCAGCTGTGTGGCAGTTTCCCCCACCCTCATGTAGCAAATAAGAATTGAAATATATCAAATTAATAAATCTCAATGAAATCAATAATCTTGCTTTTTTTGTACAATTGCATTTGACAGATGGTTTTATCTTTTACTTCCAGTGAGACACTACCGTTATGTTTTATTTTCCAGATGTATGTCCTTGCTCTCTTAAAACTACAGTACTGCTATGCAGTAAAGCAATAAATTTATAGAACATTCTTCTGAAGTGCCTGCTTGTTTCATAATTTCACTTCCATATCTTTAGTTGTTCTAAAATATATTGAACTGTCAATGTGGGGGTCAGGAGATTAGAACACTTTGTAGAACACTTCCAAAGCCTTTGCTTAACTCAGAAAATAAGCTACAATATCAAGGGAGTGATGAAATCAAGGATACATAGAGTCACAAAGGCATAAAAATGTTAAACACTGTATACTGCAGACAATTCTTAAGAGCAAAAGTGGTGTCTCCACATGTGTTTATTTTGGATACCCACCAGCAAACTGGCTTTATTAAAACTTGTAAAGAATACAAAACAGCACACAAGGGTTTTGCAATCTAAAAAAAAAAAAAAAAAAAAAAAAAGTTGCTCTCTGCTCTCAGAGCTACTGTCTCATAGAATCATTTGCCTTTTGACCTTGAAATGTTACACACTTTGTCTGACCCTGGTTTACCTTCAGTTAATTTAAATTTCATTTATGTGTTTGCTATTATGTAGAAATCAGCAAATCTCATGGGGCTTTCTTAGAATTTTGTGAGCCCTTTCTGAGTTTTCATGATATTGAAGACATTGCAAGTTTTCTTATAATTTCATAGGAAAAAGACAGAATGAAAACAAAATGTCTTTCAGAACTCCTAAAAGGACAAAGGATAATTTATTTATTATTAAAGTCTATTTATTAATAACAAATTTGGTTTATATTTAAATAGGTGCACATACTGACAGATAAAACATGGACCCATTTGAAGTGCAGCAATGTTATGAATGGAGGTAATGAATTAGGAAGCCGTAGTAGAGTTTGAAGATGAATGCTTTTGTGATTGTGTTAAAGCCAGTATTAACATACGTCACAGAAAGAGAAAGAGTGTGCACAATGGGACTTTGCTAGGCCAAAGAGATGAAGGTGTTGTAAAAGGCAAGAAGAAAGTATAATTGTGAAAATTTTAGCTTATGATCAAGTGTATATGACCGTGTGATAACAAACCAAGGCTTGTTATTTATGAAACTCCACAAAACCTTCAAAGCCACTGCCTTAAGGTCCTGGAACTCATTCTGGTTCACAGTTTAAGTCTAAAAAATTTTGAGCTTTTAGTCAGAGGACATTGACAGAGCTTAGGGGCAACCAGCAAAATTGTAAATCAAATTTAATCATAGATTTATTCATCAGACGTCTGCCTCCACTACACCACATAAGGCACAGATCACAACCCATCTCAAACCGCATCAGAATCTTCTGAAAATAATATTCCACTCTGAAAAAAACATCCAAGTCAGGATACAGAGAATAAACCATTAATGCCTTAGTCTATTTTTATGTAGTTTTATGTAGGTTTATGGACAGCATCTTTCTTTTTTTTTACTTTGTTACCTCCTCTTGTTAAAACATTTATGAAAGTAAAACAATGAAAATTAATGCTGAGAAATAGGAATCTTACACAGAACATAGGCCAGTGTGACTTTCCAGTTAGCTTAGTGATTAGAAGCAATGTTTTCTGAAGGAGGGAAGAGGGTGAAGCCTCTTACCTAAACTTGTCTCCCACTGATACCTTTAGAAATCTTCAGAAGATGCTTAATTATACCATATCTATTTTTTGGCATAAATTCTCAAAGATACAGTTTGCTTTTTCTTTTTTTTTTTTTTTTTCCTCCTGATTTTATAACATTCTCTAGGTGATGATTACTTTTTGTACAGGTTATTATAGCATCCTTTTCACTGTACTTGACAATTCAGTATTGCTCTGAACACAGACATTACGAACAATTTTACAAAGGTACTATTTCTAACACACTGCTTTGATGAAATCACCTTTCTCAGAATTGTATGCATAGCTACTACCTCAGATCTGTCTGTGGCACCATATGTTCCACTTCAGACAATAGCTTTCAGGCTTATTCCTTGGTCTGTCTTGTACCTAGCAGAAGGTCCTTGTAAAAATCCCTGTGGTTGATATTTTTGCTCTATTCAATACAGCTTATCAAAACCTTCCTGTCTCTAGTATCTGAACACAGGTGGATCATAAAATAAAAAATACAGGTAAAATTTATTACTTTAAGTTTAGCTTTGCATACTTTCCCAATGACAGATGCATATCTGCTGAGAACAGTTGTATACATTTTGAAACCCAGATGTTGAGGAAACTGAAGGTAAGGAGAGAAAGCCTTTAAACTTGTCTGGTTAGTCTAGGGGAAACCAACATACAAAGAGGAGTCAGATTTATACAGCAGTAATTTAATATTGTGCTTTACTCAGAAAGTTACACGATTTACACACAAACTGCTGAAGGCACAATGAGTGTGCCTTGAAAAACCAGTCATTGTACTCTAGGGTAGGATATTCTGTATATTTGAAGAACAGAAAGCTGTTATTCACATTTGGATTCTAAGATGCCTTTTAAAATTGTCATTTTTAATGATTAGGAAATAACTGTGTCCTTCCATTCTTCCATTCTTTTTTTTTTCTTTTTCCCCACCAGTTTTAGACAGGACATCACAAAGCAAGCAAACAAACAAAACCACAAATAAAAAAAAGTTAGAAAAAATTTCCTTTAATATTCCTAATATTGGACTATTCCTCATCCTTCAATAGACTGTAAGGCAGAGAGTTGTTATCAAGTAAGTGCACATAAAAAACTTTTGAGTATTCCACTAGACACCTATCTAATAATACCAAAGAATACTTATCTTCTGAGTCCATTTAAATATTGAGACAAACAAGTTATGCCAAATAAAATCCTCAGTTTAAACCTCAGAATTATATTCAGGCAGACAAGAAAGTGAATGAGATTTCCAAAATCCTGAAAAGTAACACAACTAATAGTGTCCCAGAGGAAGGAAAATACTTATAAGCAGCTCTTGTAGAGAGAAAAAAAAAAAAAAAAAAAAGAAAGTGCTCAAAAGAGACTTCTGATGTCTTAGCAGAAGGAAGGATCTAAAGATATTGCTCTTAACTTTTGACCTGGCACTACATTCCTTTGAGACCTCTGCCTTCTGGATGAAAGGGAAAGGGAAAGAGAAAGAAAAGATGGGTCTTAATTTCACCTGGACAAATAGGAATGCTATATTCTTCATCTGTGTGACCTTGGCTACGTGATTTACCTTATTTGGAAGAATAAACAGCAGCAATCTGTGCATGTGAAGAAGATGTCAAAGTTTAGGCAATACTGAAAACTTCAGGATTTTTACATATTTAAACTTATAAATATGCAGATATCTAGCTAAGAATTTTTAAAGCACCGTAATTCTTAAATCACACTCCCAAGAAAGCAAAAGTCTTCAAACATCCTCTAAAGCAATTCTTTTTGTACCTATAAATAGTTTTAAAAATCTGTTTCACTGAACGTTATTTCAGAGACTGCAGTTCAGCTTTCATCTGGGTATTTGTTTATAAGTAATCAGGGTATTTGTTTATAAGTAATTGTGCAAGACAAGGACAACATACTATTTATCTACATATCTAATCTTACTTACATAATGTAATGCCATCCATTAATGTGAGCTTATCTTCTTCTATGCCAACTGAAGAGATGTTAAAGAAGGAAAGATAGTCGATCTGATTTTTTATTCTGTTGTAGTTACTTTATTTCAGTAGAATGCAATTAGTCTCTACGTTCTTGTGTAAAATTTTGAAAATCATCAAGACGTGTATATTTCAATATTCTTAAATAAACATATTTTTTATATCTGGAATTCACAGTTTTCCTTTCTAAGTAAAAAAAAAAAAAAAAAAAAATTCCTTGCATATATGAAGTGTATCTTTAACTGAGTTATTATATCAAGTCATAACATATATAGGTTTTTTAGGTGCCAGAAAAAGGCTTTCTATATCTCTACAATTAAGAAAGAAAAGCAGGAAGAAGACAGAGTCCTGAAGGGAAATGTTGCCTGATAAACATCTCACACTAGAACAAAGTTCTATAGGAGATATATGCTTGAGAGCTGTTTAGCTATGCCACCAAAGACATATAAAATGTCCCGCTCAAACTGAAATTATGATATAAATAAAGGTAGGAGATTTTGTTTGCTCAGTCTTGGCAAATAACTCTCAAGTAAGGTTGAAGCTTGTGATATGCATTGATTCCATCTATGATAGTCCTCTTTGTTCATGGGGTTCATTGAACCCAGAGAAAATATTTCATGATACTGCAAGCTTACCTTAGCATGATTATCTGTCACTAAAGCCAGATATGATACAGCATATGAGTACAAACGAAATAATTTTAAAGTTTCAACTTCATTTTGGAGTTGCTGGTAAATGACACATGGTGTATAAAATGAGTGAAATTCTGGTTTGACAAAAAAACTACATCTATACCAAGAAAGAGGCTAGAAATCTTTTTTTAAGTGAGCACAATATAGATAATAGCTAACGGATAGATGCTCTAACACTTAACTAATGTAACTGCAAACAAACTGACATCTGGGAATGGTCTCTGACCTGAGCTAGGTTCCAGACAGCACTTGGGCATCATGTCAGATGGTTTGTTGCAGGGGACAGAGCTGTGCTAAGGACTAACACAAAGTGCAACTGTAATGCTAGTGCCTGGGCCTATGGTTGATTTTACTGGAAAACAGCATGGAGTAAAAGTCACAAGAGTGTTCAACAAAAGAAAGGAAAAATATCCAAGTTTTAGAAAGTCCAGCTAAACAGCATTGCTTAGCAATGCCTACTCTAAACTGAACCTCTACAGATGACCTTTATTTATATCCTGGAGATTTTTTGCCTGTTTTAAACAAAAAGATAATTTATCCAGGAGGCAAGATGACATTTCAGTTTCTTTAGAAAATAATAGATAACTAGAAAAAGAGAGAAAACATAATCTGTTTCTGTTGCAGGTTTTTTTGGTGTTTTTTGGTTTTGTTTTTGTTTTTTTTATTAAGCAGGATGTTTTAGAAACCTTATCTTAGTAAAACAAATAACCTTCTCCTTCAGCTGTGAACAATAGCAACAAAAAACTCCTACCACAGTCTTAAAATCTGCAGAATAGAAATATCCTTTATAGTAATAGAAAAATATCATAGAGCTTTATAAGATGCAATGACTGAAGCCCTAGCCCTTAGTGAATTATGACAGAAAAAAAACAGATGTCCCAGTGGCCAGCTTTAATTGTTCTTCATGCACTTGAAAATGCCACGTAAATGTGAAAGATACAGTTACTGTATTTGTTAGGTGTATTTGATAAAAGACGCATCAATCATTACTAGTTATGAGATGTTTCCGTAAAAGAGCTTATAAAGGGAAATGCAGTTCGGTTTTCATGTTGCAGACAGCATCCAACAAAGATTGCTGTTGTTGATCTGGCTGCAGAACTGTCAGCCCTGCCATTTGCTCTACCTTTCTGAAAGGCTGTTTGTTTCTTTTGTGACTGATAAAGATGGAGGTCATTATTGTTAACAGGCAGGAAGGAAGAATGGGGTACAAATTTTGCTTATGCTGTTTGTTTTCTGCTCCATCTTTCTCCCCTGCATTTAAATTCAATTTTTCTTCAGGTGCCCTTACCAGTTTCACAACCTTACTCTCCTCCAGTCTTGTTTCCCTGTGCAAAATGGATAACAAGTTATACTGTAAGAAATGTTTCACCAATTCCCTTGAAGGTCAAAAGGTAGAGTCAATGTTGTCTCTGAGTGCTACTATTGAAGGCCAGTATCTTAGCCATCAACTGAGAAGATATTCAGAGGCAGTCATCTCTTCATTTGTCACATTGCATGGAATGCAAGGAGTGAAAATTAAAGCCAAAGACTGAAAGGAAATAAAACTAAATTAATTGCTAAAAATTAGTTATTAATTTTAATTCAGTACCCAAACAAAAAAAAAAAAAAACCCAACAAACAACAACCAAACAAAAAATCCAGTTAAAGCTCCAGTGAATATTTACATGGTTGCTTTAAAATCAAGAAGTACTGAAATTGTCCCATGCCAGCTTATGTCATAAAACTATTCAGGAAGTCCTCTTGAAAGACATAAATTCAAAACACCTTAGACAGCAAGCAGATTTTACTTGGGTTTATACCATCCTGGGTAAGTTACTGAATTTCTAGATAAAATATTTTTTCAATGATTTTAGAAATCTGTCTTCTTTTATTTTTCTTTTCCTTTTTTTTTTTTTTTTTTTAATTTGGTGCACCCCCAATGGAATAATCAAATTTCACCTGTTATTCTTGGAGATATTTGGTGAATTCAAACTAAAATATCTGATCCCTACATTTTATATTTAACTATTTTTATTTTTGGCAGAAGAAAAATACCTGGGTCAACTTAAAACATTTATGCCTAAGTGACCTTCATGTACAGAGATGTTTATGTAGTAGAATTATAATTGTTGTATCTTTCATTAGAACTCCATCAATCACTGACAGCTATTCTTTTAAAGGTATGTGCTCTGGGTGAACATAACAGGGTTTTTTTATCCATTTTGACAGCTTCTCTAACAGGCAGCAAGATGTTCTCTTTCAAAAGTGGATTCTCCTCTTATTTATGCCAGCATGTTTCTGATTAATGCTACCTGATTTTATGGAATTAAATAATTTTGTATCATTATGAGAAGGACTGAAGTTAAGATCACAGTGGTCTAATTCTTCAGCTATATGTAGACCCACAGATGTAATTGAAACCTCACATCCATAAATATTTTCCATTCTGGACACCTCTTTTCCTTCTGTGCACATTTGCACACTGCTGGCTTCTTTGCCATAGATACACATGAAATGGTTTGCCAGTCTTCTCTTTGCCACAGCA
Source organism: Megaceryle torquata (assembly GCA_024611175.1). NCBI lineage: Eukaryota > Metazoa > Chordata > Aves > Coraciiformes > Cerylidae > Megaceryle > Megaceryle torquata. Next base: position 22,528 of record JANIJG010002958.1, on the reverse strand, counting down.
TAAAGAGAATTACAAGGTTGTCCTGAAATTAATTTGCTGAGGTTGTCAGAGATACCCTGACATCAACTCGCTGAATATGAGGTGCTGCAGGAATTGTATGTTTATTTTTAAAGTTTTATCATTAAATTCTATCCATTATAATTCTTTCAATTTATGTAAAACATTTTTATGTGGTTTTATTCCTGAAGTAGGTTCTTGATTCATTTACAGAAATCTTGTACTGTTTCTTAAATACTGTTCTGATTATAAGATTTATCATAGCTTTGTACTGCTGTAAATTTCGCAGTGTTTGATTTCATACCATTGGGTGTCAGTATGACTCCCAAATACAATTCTTTTCAATTTGCAATAAAACTGGCTGTATCTTTTAGTTACACCTGCTGCCCAAACAATTTCTAAAACTTTCCCTAGTCTGTGAAGAACACTGAATTCACCTGGAACTGATAGTACTCAGGCCCTTTGAATATTGAACTAATTTTATCTGAGGCCTAATTAAGGAGGTAAGTGTATCAGGGTAGCTCCTTAAACTTAAAGACTGCTGCTCTAAAATCAGGCTGCCTTTAGTTGTGTATTTTCTCGGTACCCCTGATCCCATCTCATTACACTAGGTTATACATAGAGGACTTTCCAGATAATGGATTTTGTATCCATATGCAGGTGCATTGCTGAGAACAAGGACATAGAATCTTAGAATAATAGTATCACAAAATCGTAGAATCATTCTGGTTAGAATAGACCTTTAAGATCATCAAGTCAAACCATTAACCCATCACTGCTAGGTCACCATTAAACCATGTCCCTAAGCACCACATCTACATGTATTTTAAATACCTGTCCTGGTTTAGACCCAGCTGGGAGCTGAGCACCATGTGGCTGCTTACTAACTGCACACCCCCCTGCCCCCCCATCCCCTGACTGGGAAGGAGAAGAGACAGAAAAATACAAAAACACGTGGGCTGAGATAGGGAGAATTTAATACAACAGTGCAGAAGGAGAAGTAAACAACAGTACTAATAGTAACAGTAATGAGATAATATATAAAGCAAAGTGATACAAACAACACAAACTTAGCTTAGCTCTGGATAGATTAGTGCAAACCAAGACTGAGTGTGGCCCATAATCTTGTCCATCCCTATATAGTTGGCATGACATTAGATTGGTATTGCATATCCCATTGGCTGTTTCTGTTGTCTGTCCTGGTTGTGGCTCACTCTCAACTTCTGGTGCAAATTAACACTGTTGTAGCTGAAACAAGGCTCACCATCCATGGATGGTGACTCAACCACTTCCTGAGGCAGCCTGTTCCAATGCTTCACAGTCTTTTTGGTGAAGACATTTTTCCTAATATCCAGTCTAAATCTCCACTGGCACAACTTGAGGGCATTTATTCTTGTCCTGTTCCTTGTTACATGAAAGAAGAGACCAACACCCACCTCTCTTCAACCTCCTTTCAGGTAGTTGTAGACAGTTATAAGGTCTCCCCTGAGCTTTCTTTTTCCCAGACTAAACAACCCCAGCTCCCTCAGCTGCTCCTCATAAGACTTGTGCTCTAGACCCTTCAACAGCCTCATTGCCCTTCTTTGGACACACTCCAACACCTCAATGTTTTTCTTGTAGTAAGAGAGCCAAAACCGAACACAGTATTTGAGGTGTGGCATCACCAGTGCTGAGTACAGGGGTACAATCACTTCCCTAGTCATGCTGGCCACACTATTTCTGATACAAGCCAGGATGCTGTCGGCCTTCTTGGCCACCTGGGGACATTGCTGGCTCATACTGAGCCAGCTGTCCACCAACAACCAGAAGTCCTTTTTTGCCAGGCAGCTTTCCAGCCACACTTCCCAATCCAATAGTGCTGCATGGGGTTATGGTGACCCAAGTGCAAGACCCACCACTTGGCCTTCTTGAATCTCACACCACTGGCCTTGGCCTGTCAATTCAGCATGTTCAGATACCTCTGTAGAGCCTTCCTACCTTCCAGCAGATCAACATTCCCCCCCAACTTTGTTGTCTGCAAACTTACTAAGGGTAACCTCAATCCCCTCATCCACATCACTGATAGTTATTAACAGAACTGGCCCCAATACCAAACCATGAGGAACACCACTTGTGACTGGCTGCCAACTGGACTGAACTCCATTCACCACCACTCTTTGGACCCAGCTTTCCAACTAGCTTTTTACCCTGTGCAGTGTACACCATGCAAGCCATAAGCAATTAGTTTATCCAGAAGAATGCTGTGGGAAACAGTGTCAAAAACTTTACTAAAGTCCAGGTAAACAACATTCACAGCCTCTCCCTCATCCACTTAGCAAGTCACATTGTCATAGGAGATCAGGTTAGTGAAGCAGAACCTGCCTTCCATAAACCTATGCTGACTGGGCCTGATCACTTGTTGTCCTGTACATGGTGCGAGATGACACTCAGGATGTTCTACTCCATAATCTTTCCTGTCGTTGAGGTCAGACTGACAGTTCCCCGGATCCTTCTTTGAGCCTTTCTTGTAGGTGGGTGTCGTATCTGTGATCAAGAAACCCAAAGTTCTTCCAGCAACAACAACCTAGGAGCCAGGTATTGATCTGATGGGTCTTCCTGTTTCTTCCCTCATTATTACCTGGAGATTACTACTTGTGCTCCTGATCCCTTGACCAGTAGTCCCAAGGCCCTGAAGTCTCTCCTGGTTGTCCTTGGATTTCTTATTGCAAGTTCATCACTGCTTACCTGAAGAGTCAGTAATGGACAATAATATGAGAGAAATATCAGGGTAAGAAGTTTTCTCACCTCATCTTTAGCCCAGGCCCCAGGGAGACAGCTGAATTCCATAAGAAGTGGGTCTGGTCTGCATATTGGGCCTTCAGAAGAGAATCACCCATGACAGTGACCCGTCTTTTTTATTCTTTGTAAAAGTAGTTTTGATGTAGGGCATAGGTATACTTAACTTTGGTGATACTTCTAAGCAGGATAAGTCATCATCCTCATTATTAATAGGTTCCACTTACAGGTCTTGTACTTGTTATGCAAGGGCACCTGGGAAGGTGGTGTTTTTGCTGAGGGGACGCACCTCTGTGCTGGGCAGGAGCTTGTTGCCATTGCTTGTTCTCCTTCCAGTCACTATGTTCAGTCAGATGGAGAGGGGAAAATGAATCCTCTGTGTTACATTTCTTACCGATTGTTAGGCTTGTCTCAGGGAAGGTACGATGACATTCCAGTGATCATCTCCCTCTTGCACTCCCTGATGCTCTTCAACCTAATCACCTCCTACTGGAGCTCTGTCACTAAGCAGAGGAGTTCCTCTACCTGGGTGCACCTCAACAGGTGAGCTCAGTGCTGCTGCTGCTGCCCTGTACCACTGTGAGATCAGGCACAGCCTGCAGCCTGACCCCAGGATGGCTTCATGTTCCCCCTGGAGCGCCATCTGGGAAGATGCACCAGTCGTGGTGGCTGCAGAGCTTAGAGAGGCCATGGCTTTCTGCTGGGTGGAAACCATCCCTCCCTGGTCAGACCTGTCAGAGTTTTCAGTGCCCTTTCTGTGCAGTGGCATGCCAGGGGCTGTGCCACGCTCAGTTTGCCTTCTTTGGTCACTGTGCTTCCCAGGGGCTTCTTTTATGGGTATTGGGGTGGTCACCATTGTCCCAGCAACACCCCTGCCTCATTAGATTCTCCATGGAGAGCTGCTGGCTCTTTGCAGGTGTCTCTGAGCCCCTGGTGTTTCCCTAACAAAGGAAAACCTTAGGAAAACCCCTGTATGCCAAGATTTAACACTCTGTTGTGGGCCAGGCTGAGTCTGGCTCCCCTTGGTGAGTGGTCAAAGACAAAGATGTATTTTCAGAAATCAATCAGGCTTGAAGTCAATGTGAGATCACCCTGTGGTCCTCTAGCACTTTGGGAAGAGGCTGTAGTTAGAGCAAACTGAGGAGCCTGGACGGAAATTCAGGTTACCTTTTGGTAGACTTTTAAAGGCTGATCCTTTGATTTGCTCTCCAAGCTTTGTTGGCTGTATTGATTAAATCTCTGTTAAGTACATAGGAAATGTATATATCTATCTTTTCTTTAGACACTTACATCCAGGTAAATTAAATCTGGATCTAAATCCCATTCCACCAGACTATTTTTACTGAGCTTATATCAATGTAAGTATTGAATATTATGATAAGGAAATCTGCTGCCAAATCACTATTACAATTAGGGCTGACTTGGCTTTTTAATGTGAAGACACAAAAATCTTCTATCACTGTGCGAGCCTCAATACACACGGGTAATCTCCTGCCTCTCTAGTAAAGAGATGCCAACTTTTCCTTAGCTGTCTTTTTGTTTAGTTTTCAGAAGGTACTCAAATCAGATGCAATGCGATGAACTTTTAAAAGTTGTTTTCTTTTAAAGTGAACTTCAAACTTCAGACATAAAGTAGATCCAGATGTTTGTTTCCCATGCATATTGATTGGCAGAACAGAAGTAAAAGCATGTTTTAAAGGAGTCTGATTTTTGGTTTGGTGGTGTTTTTTTTAAATGATGTTTGGTTAGGTTTATTTTTTTGTTTTTTGCTTGTTTGTTTGTTTGCTTGCTTTGGGGTTTTTTTGTGTGTTTTTGTTTGTTTGTTTGTTTTAAATACAAATTGACAGCCTTTCTATTGCCTCAAAATATTTTAACTCCCTTTCTGCTCATTTTAACTGCCAGATACATATGTTACATTGTTCTGTTAGTCTATATATTTATCCTGACCACCATACATCTCTCGATCAGATCGAAGAACAGAAGCTTGGAAATCTCTGGAGTAGTAAAGCTGCCAGAGGAGCTAAAAGCAGGTTGTGGAGACTGGTTTACCCAGAGAGTCCGTATGTCACATAAGACTTCCAGCAGGTCTGCTGAAATGCACCTTTGTGGGAGGAAAAGATCTGTTTTGAGAGCAATCAAGATCCCTGGTGAAAGCTCTTTCTATTCAGACCAGCTGCTTGGTTAGTCCTCAGAAAACACTGATGAGATTGTTTCAAGTTTTTATGGACATTTGCCTAAGGCATTGGATGGGAACTTCTTTAAGTAGAAAAATGAATAACCAAATCACAAATGAATATGAGACAAATACAATGGTGAGTTTTTGTGGGACCTCATTCCACCTACACTTGGATGTGCAGATGTATTTTTAGTTCACTAGCAGTTGTCCTGGCAAGGGAAGTCATCAAAAACCTGTAAAGGCAGATGATAGAATTAGGACACACAAAGCCCGCTTTCCTTTGTGGGGTGGAAATGTCAGCAGCTCCCACACAAAATGTTTTTACAGTTCAGGGCTGGCACTGCCACTTTGATTAACTAGTCTCTACTTCTAAAAACTTCCAGTATAAGCCAATATTTTCTTTCTAGGTCTTGGTTTCCCAGTACAAGAAGGTGAGAAACAAGCTCCTTCTTTTCTCTTTTTCTGATATATCTTCAAGGCAGGGAGTTGTACATTCCTTAGTGAGCAGGTGTCTAACCATCACTCCATGGCCCAAGTAAAAGGAATAGCACACTGAAACCATTCACATCACAGAAGGTGAATAAAGACTCTTGTATGCAATGCTGACCTGAAAAATAAAGACAACATCCCATGGAATACTCTCAGTTGAATTCTATATTTGAATCTATGCAAGAATTATGTTGGCAGCTAAATGTTAAAATCTTTTTCAAAGGCCGAATCAGGATACCCCTTTGGTATTCCTCCCTTCAGCTTTTTAGGAAGTTTAGTAAACAGATTTTAATTTTGACAGATTCTGTCAAGTATGGTCAAAGAGCTAATATTTTTTGATAGGAAAAGGGAGAGAAAAATTGTTTATAAAAGAATATATGCTAAACTTATTTTCAAAGACTGACATTTCACTAATCTGTCTGCCTTTCTTCTGTATTTATCTCAAAGGACAAATAATTTAAATGAAAACAATTGCACTTTTTTTTTGGTTTTCAATTATGTGCATTCTGTATCAGACACAGGATGACATTTGAAGGAATCTGTCTTTACTCCGATAGTTATTTAGTTGAAGCGTATCGGTGGTGGGGTTCTTTATTAAAAGAATCCCAAATAACAACATCCCCCCCCCAAAAAAACCCCAAAACAATACACACATTCCCCCCCAAAAAGAGTAAGCAAGCTTTCAAGAAAGCCAGCAAACCAGGATGCAGCTAAATCAAACATCCTTGTGTTTTTGGCAGCACTTGTCATGAGAAGCTCTAAGAGATCACAGTCTCTGTATTCACTAGGTGCTTCTATGTGTCTTCTTTGAATTGGGGTGGTGGGATTGGAAATACTCTGCAGCTAGCCTGTCACTTTGATAAAACGGGTCATCAGTGGCATCTTTACTAAAAGCTTGTTACTGTCTTTAGTGCTGTATGTCTTTCTCAAGAGAAAGAAGCAGCTGCTAACTCCACCGCTACACACCTGCTGTGTGACTGCAGTTATCTATTACAATAGTTTTCTTTTGTATACCTTCAACTTTTCAAGGAGTTTGCCTGTTTAAGGTAATTTTACATAAGGCATTGTTGAGGAAGCATGATATAATATGAACACTGTCTGGGATCTTTCATGGACAATTTTTTTCTATCTTGCTTGTTCTCTGCCATGTAACATGGAAGGCAATTAAATTAGTATCATGTACATATAGCAGGTTTACAAGGATGAGAGGAAAACCAAAAAGGATGTCAGCATGCCCTTCCAACTATGACTAATATATACGATTCCTAGTACTCAAATCAGTTATTAAATCAGTATGTGAAACCAGCTTAAATGGTTTTGTAGTAATATGTATTTGCAAAGCAGTTCCAGTCCTCCCACTAAATCTGGACATTCTTCCTATTCTACTGAGTTTGCTTTTGGTTCAGAAACGTAGCTGTGTATTTATTTTGCAACAAAGCATAGCTTCTGGCTGCATCTGAGATAATTCAAACATTTTCTGTTCAGCTGGATGGGTTTTGGTGCTTTTTGTTTTGAAATGATCAAGAATTTTGTAGTAGAGGAAGGTATTGTTGCTGGAGGATGCTGCCTGTTGCATTTCTCTCTCTTTCCCACTCATGTCAAATGCACCCCTTGTGGGAATAATCAAAGGAAACACGAACAAAGAGAAAAAGAAAGAGAAAATAAAAGGGAATCATAGAAATAGACCATTCTATGATTGCAGACACTGCACATGTGTCACAGCTCAAATCATTTGCATGAAGAAGAAAGGAAGGAGAAAAGTTGTTCATTTGTTTTAAATTGGAATGGGGAAAGATGATCTATTAATCTCATAGTACATACAAATTTCCTCTGACTTAAATGAAAAATGTTGCTATGCTGAATTGATAGAACCAGAGAGGTAAATATAAAAAATATATAAAACAATTTCTTATCAAGACTTATTAAGGATTTATAGCTGGATTAAGCACTAGTTGATGTTAACAGAGGAAAACCATGCCTCTGATAGGCATTCAGGTGGTGATAGGTGGGTTATAGAAACAATTTGACCTGTAGGAAAGAGAGCACCTTAGGCTCTCATGCAAATGTATATTTGGCCACTGATGGAAGGAAAGGGTGCTAATAAAGACAGAGAGTGAATCAGGTCAGTTAGTCTTCGGTGGTTAACTATATATTAATTTTGACAATTTTCTGTCATGAATGACAACAAATCACACAGTCAGAGATCAAGATGCTAGCAATACCACAGGAAGATGAAACAACTTAGTGAGTCATGGATTTACTAGGATGGCTAATGCATCTGAGATTTGCTGCCCTGTGGCCTTTTGGCTCTGAATCATAACATACATGTGATACAGACTACATGAAATGGTGACAGATGTATGCCTGTGCAGACAATCCTGTTCAGACTCTGGATTCATTTGTCTGAGACAGTAATATGAAAGACAAAAAGCAGTGTGATCAATCTATTTAAAAGAAGTGTTGGCCTAAATATTCTTGCAAAATCAAAATACAGTCTAGAGAAGCAGCAAGCATTTTTGGAGAATGTGCAACACAAGAAAGCCTGGGTCAGTTAAAGAAAAACATAAATCCTATAAAGAATATGCTGAATAACTGGAATAGTAGTTCACCTGATTTACAGTGAAATGCATATAACAGAACATAAAATTCATCTCATTTAGTGAAGACATGATGAGATAGCACCATTTGAATGGTTACTGTATCTACCATAGCTATATTATATCTACAATACATTATTCAATTAAATCACAGCAGAGTCCAATAGACATCAGTATCCCATTCTTGCCATACCTAACTGCTTTGGAAAATATCCTGTGACAATTCATTCATTGCTCAGAGTTAGCACTTCGACTTTTTTCAGAATAACAGTAGCTGAAGACATAAACATAGTTAACTTTTGCTCACCACTATGTTCTGAGTGCCTGCAAAACTGCATAAAATGTGCAGCTGCTCAAGTTTATCCGCTGCTCCATGGAGTCAGTGCAATTCAGAGACTGCAGTGTGTCCTATTTCTTCATTTTGCACAGGTGAGACAAAACATGCTGTGGAGGTTGAAGAGGCACAACCTTCTTATTGCATTTATTCATCTGAAAACTGAACTGAACTAAATAACTAGGATGCAACCACATAGGGCTTTAACATTTAACACTGAACACACTGAACCGAGTCCACACCAGCTGGCAACCAGCAATGAGAGCAAAACAGCAGTTAAGCAGAAATCAAAATTATTCCTATACAAATTTGAACAAACAGGAATTCTCTATTTTTTAAACTGGACTACCACATTTTCTCATGTTCATTCTATGTGATAATTCTATACATTGTTTTACCTACCATTCTGCTGATGTGTTGGGTAGTTTAGATTACACACCTGAAGTGCATACTAAAAGGAGTTACATTAAAATAAATGAGCCTATTCATTTTCAGAGAGCTGTGAAAGAGAAAAGTTTAAATATTCACAGCAGGTGGCACTACCTATTTCATTTCAAAATATTGCCAGGAAAAGAAGAATCTAATAGCTATCTGGTGTCAGGAAGAGGTTATAAAGAATATTACATCCAGTGTCGGCTTCGGACTTTCAAAGAAACTAGAGAGACCCCGGTATCTATATTTCATTTACATTCAGAGCTGACTAGTAACCTATTCCCTTTTGTTCCCTGTGTCATCCTTCCATACCTTCATTCCCTGATGTCAAATATCCTTTCCAGGGTAAATGTCAGAGGAAAAAGGGAGATTTTTCTTACATGGAGAGTTCATTGCCTACTCATCCTTAATGCTGAAATGTCAGCCATTGTTATTTCTGGTTAAAATGAAAAGAAACACTATTTCACGTGTGCTAATTAAACACATATTACAAAGAATGAGTGGGGTGAAATGGTACCATAGAAGGTTAGGATCTCTGTGTTTATGGGAACATTCACAGATGTACTTTGTCCTTGCAGAGGAAACATGGTAGCCCCTGAGAAATGTTTTTACTTTAAAAAAGTCTGTGCATGGAATACAGACATGATGTGCTGTTACCCTGTAACCCTATAATAGAATACTACCATTCTAAGTAACAGGCCATAAACTTGATACTGAGACTGCAGAAAGCTCAGGACTGAGGTTCATCAGACCTGCCCTGCCTGAACTTGTCTTGACCTGCCTGCAGCATTTTTTCACTCAGTTTTTAGTAGTAACAATCCTGCAGTTCTGTATTGTAGAGAAATGCAGGTGTGATACAACAGCAGAGTCCTGTAGAGATTAGGATGCAGGATGAAACATGGAGGAGCACAGGAGTGGAACAAGGTGTGGGTGCAGGCTGGCACTGGATACCCCACAGCAATAAGCAATTCATTCATGGTCAGTTGCAGAAATGCAGACCTGGAACTGAGCAAAACTGGCTATAGGGGTGAGAAAGATAGTAACTCCAGCTATAGAGCAATGAATAAAGATCAACGGTGTAAAAGCATGTTAGCAAACACAGAAAAATGATCCCAAGAGCACCTTAGAGTGAGGAGAAAGACATCATCATCACGATCACCATATTACTCCTGGGAAAGGACCCCAGATGCTGAAAGATCACTGTTATAACCCCCTCTACACCAGAATGAAACCACCAACTTTAGGACCTCAAGGAGTAGGGACAAGGTGGGGGGCACATCACCATGAAAAGGGCTAGAAAGGAGTGCATATATAGCAATTCCAACCGTATTAATATTCTTCCTTTTCCTTTAAAAATTAGGTTTGGACTAATAATTATTAGATCGTTAAGATTCCAGTTATGCTAAAAAGAAATTATTGTCTTTATATATGTGCTTTCTCTTTGCTTAAAATAAGATTTTGAGCGTTACAGTGCTTTTACATTTTTACCGAGAGCATGCACAAGTGGTCATATGCAAATTTAGTATTTACAAAGAATGTCTGACAGCCCTGCCAATAAGAGTCCTCTCTCTTAACTGTGCAAGGAAAAATCAACCACATTCCAAATAGCTAGTACAGATAAATCATCAATAATACAGTGTTGTCTATGCTCTCTTTCCAGTGTGCCTCAATTCTGATTGACAAAGATCATCTCAAAAGTGAAAGGTTATTTCAGTTTCCACAACCCATTCAGCACTTGACCTGTCAGCATGACAGCCAATAATTGTGCCAATTAGTATGATATATTTCTATTAATTTCAGTATTAACTGCAAAAATAACTAGTCTGAACATTCTGGAAGTAGTGACTTGGGCATGTAATAAAACCGAGCATTGGATTAATCTGAATGGATCTTAATGAAGCATGTGAAAAAGTGTATAACTTTGGATATAAACATCTGGCTGATGACCGGTGAGGGACTGCATAGTGTCAATTTGTACCACTGCCCACTAGTAGATGGGGTCCAAACAAACCATTTCATCATGAACCTATGCCACTGACAGACGTTCTTCCACAGGTCCGTTCAGAGCAATTTGACCTTCTGGGCAGAATTTATTCTCTGCAGTTAATGTCACTGTGGTACTGCTGGTGACCGTGATGGGTAGCATTACCCACAAACTGATGAAGGCAAAGATTTCCATGTGGTTTGTCCTTTACTTCTCTAAGGGAACCTTAAATAATCTTTGCATCTAATGCAGTTTTTCTCATTTCATGTTAAATAATAAAATAGTTTCTTTTCTGTGAGGAGATGATTTCCATAATTTTAGCCAGAAGTGAAAATATACATGGAACAAGGACAAAAGTTAAACCTGCAAAATACCTATTGAACCTTAGCCCATATTTTAAAATCACAGTACCTTGTATTTATTGGATTTTTGTTCTCATTATTTTTCTTTTTCTTTCTTTCTTTTTTTTTTTTTTTTAATTTTAATTTTCATTTGGTCTCATCTCATTAGACCAGTTTGATATTACCCCTAGTTCTTCTTTCCATGTGCAAAAGCTTATTCCTGCTGAAGACATTTGCATTCTCACTGTTTTTCATGTAAGCAGGTTTTGACCCACTGCATATACAAGGCTTTAAACTGTCCATTTTATAAGATTTTTTTTCGTAGTCTGTGAACCCCTGAGGTACTATACCAAGGTTAGGAAGCTGTGCATAGTTATTTTTGTGCTTTATAAAATGTTTAACATTTTTGGTGCATAAATCATTTTTAGCTTTACCTAATTTCAGAGCATAAAGGGCATGTCAAATTTTACTAAACCGAAGCCCCAGGAAACAGTCTATAACAATGATGGATTTTTATAATGATATAACCCTTAATGAATTATTGTAGTTCCTTAACAAGGTTTTAATAAGAAATTTCTTTTGCCAGCATGGTTATTAGTTCTCTCATCTGAATAGCCCTGGGCCTGTCTTCCATAGAATTGTGCAACATAATATTTCTTTCTGTGTCAGTCATACATTACTGCAAAACTCCAAGACATGAATAAAACAAACTTATTTTTCCTTTCCTTCTATGAGTTGTTTTTGGTTTGGTTTGGTGTTTGTTTAGTTGGTTGATTGGGTTTTTTTGGTTGGTTGTTTTGGTTTGCTTTTGTTTTCTCTCTTTTTTTTTTTTCTTTGCTGTGCTGGGTTTTTTTTTTTCTTTTTTAAAAAATTATTTTTTTTGTGTTTTTTTTTTTTTTTTTTTTTTTTTTTTTTTTTAATTTTTTTTTTTTTTTTTTTTATATTTTTTGTTTATTGTTTTTTTTGTATAATGTTGTTTTTTTTTATTTATAAT